>JBDPZO010000004.1:2197489-2391185 GCA_039877585.1 Heterodera filipjevi | reverse complement strand
CTGCGTGCACAGATGGGAAGGTAAATATGTTCGGTAAAATGCTGGAAAACGGCTATCACTCTGGTTTTGACCAATGTTTTGGAGTGTTCGTGACAATAAAATTCGACGGTTTGGATATAATTTTTTTGGACATCCCCTAGGCATACAGCCATTGATACTGAAAGTATGAATGCCATAATTCCTTGCGGCGTGCAACATATGGGAAGGTAAAATATGTTCGGTAAAATTCTGGAAAAACGGCTATCGTCTTGTTTTGACAATGTTTTGGAAGATGCTCGCGACAATAAAATTCGACGGTTTTGGAATATGTTTTTTGGACATCCCCCTAGGCATAAGCACATTGATACTGAAAGTAGAATGCCATAATTCCTTGCGGCGTGCAACAGATGGAGGTAAAATATGTTCGGTAAATTCGGGAAAAACGGCTATCTCTTGGTTTTGACAATGTTTTGGAAGTGCTCGTGACAATAATTCGACGGTTTGGATATATTTTTTTGGACATCCCCCTAGGCATAAGCAATGATACTGAAAGTATGAATGCCATAATTCCTTGCGCGTGCAACATAATGGGAGGTAAAATATGGTTGCGGTAAAATTCTTGGAAAAAACGGCTATCTCTGGTTTTGACAATGTTTTGGAAGATCTCGCGACAATAAAATTCGGCGGTTTGGATAGAACTTTTTTGGACATCCCCTAGGCATAGCCATTGAGACTGAAAAGTATGAATGCCATAATTCCTTGCGGCGTGCAACGAGTGGGAAGGTAAAATATGTCGGAAATTCTGGAAAAACGGTAAACTATCTCTTGGTTTTGACAATGTGTTTTGAAGATGCTCGCGACAATAAAATTCGACGGTTTTGGATATAATTTTTTTGGACATCCCCTAGCAAAGCACATTGATACTGGAAAGTAGAATGCCATAATTCCTTGCGGCGTGCAAAAGATGGGAAGTTAAAATATGTTCGGTAAAATTCTGGAAAAACGGCTAGTCTCTTGTTTGACAATGTTTTGGAAGATTGCTCGCGACAATAAAACAAAACCAAGAGATAGCCTTTTTCCAGAATTTACCGAACATATTTTACCTTCCCATCTGTTGCACGCCGCAAGGATTAAGGCATCAAGACTTTCAGTATCAATGTGCTTATGCCTAGGGATGTCCCAAAAAAGTTATATCCAAACCGCCGAATTTTATTGTCGCAGCATCTTCCCAACATTGTCAAAACCAAGAGATAGCCGTTTTTCAGAATTTTACCGAACATATTTTACCTTCCCATCTGTTGCACGCCGCAAGGATTATGGCATTCATACTTTCAGTATCAATGTGCTTATGCCTAGGGGATGTCCAAAAAAAATTATATCCAAACCGTCGAATTTTATTGTCGCGAGCATCTTCCAAACATTGTCAAAACCAGAGATAGCCGTTTTTCCAGAATTTTACCGAACATATTTTACCTTCCCATCTGTTGCACGCCGCAACGAATATGGCATTAAGACTATCAGTATCAATGTGCTTATGCCTAGGGGATGTCCCAAAAAATTGTTATCTCCAAACCGTCGAATTTTATTGTCGCGAGCATCTTCCAAACATTGTCAAAACCAAGAGAAGCCGTTTTCCAGAATTTTACCGAACATATTTTACCTTCCCATCTGTGCACGCCGCAAGGAATTAAGGCATCAAGACTTTCAGTATACATCCAACCGCCGAATTTTATTGTCGCGAGCATCTTCCAAAAAACAAATTGTCAAAACCAAATAGCCGTTTCCAAATTTTACCGAACAATTTTAACCTTCCCCATCTGTTGCACGCCGCAAGGAATTAGGCATCAGACTTCAGTATCAATGTGCTATCCTAGGGGATGTCCCAAAAAAGTTATATCCAAACCCCCGAATTTTATTGTCGCGAGCATCTTCCAAAACATTGTCAAAACAAGATATAGCCGTTTCCAGAATTTTACCACATATTTTACCTTCCCCTCTTGCACGCGCAAGGAATTATGGCATTCATACTTTCAGTATCAATTGCTTATGCCTAGGGATGTCCAAAAAAAATTATATCCAACCGTCGAATTTTATTGTCGCGAGCATCTTCCAAACATTGTCAAAACCAAGAGTAGCCGTTTTTCCAGAATTTTACCGAACATATTTTACCTTCCCATCTGTTTGCACGCCGCAACGAATTATGGCATTAAGACTATCAGTACCAATGTGCTTATGCCTAGGGGATGTCCAAAAAAAATATATCCAAACCGTCGAATTTTATTGTCGCGAGCATCTTCCAAAACATTGTCAAAACCAAGAGTAGCCGTTTTCCAGAATTTACCGAACATATTTTACCTTCCCATCTGTTGCACGCCGCAACGAATTATGGCATTAAGACTATCAGTACATGTGCTTATGCCTAGGGGATTCCCAAAAAAATGTTATATCCAAACCGTCGAATTTTATTGTCGCGAGCATCTTCCAAAACATTGTCAAACCAAGAGATAGCCGTTTTTCCAGAATTTTACCGAACATATTTACCTTCCCATCTGTTGCACGCCCAGGAAATTAAGGCTCAAGATTTCAGTATCCTCCAAACCGCCGAATTTATTGTCGCGAGCATCTTCCAAAACATTGTCAAAACCAAGAGATAGCCGTTTTTCCAGAATTAACCGAACATATTTACCTTCCCATCTGTTGCACCCGCAAGGAATAATGCATCAAACTTTCAGTATCAATGTGCTTATGCCTAGGGATGTCCCAAAAAAGTTATATCCAAACCGCCGAATTTTATTGTCGCGAGCATCTTCCAAAACATGGTCAAAACCAGAGATAGCCGTTTTTCTTCAGAATTTTACCGACATATTTTACCTTCCATCTGTTGCACGCGCAAGGAATTTGGCATTCATACTTTCAGTATCATGTGCTTATCCTAGGGGATGTCCAAAAAAAATTATATCCAAACCGTCGAATTTATGTCGCGAGCATCTTCCAAAACATTGTCCAAAACCAAGAGATAGCCGTTTTTCCAGAATTTTACCGACCATATTTACCTTCCCATCTGTTGCACGCCGCAACGAATTATGGCATTAAGACTATCAGTATCAATGTGCTTATGCCTAGGGGATGTCCAAAAAAAATTTATCCAAACCGTCGAATTTTTTGTCGCGAGCATCTTCCAAACATGTCAAAACCAAGAGATAGCCGTTTTTCCAGAATTTTACCGAACATATTTTCCTTCCCATCTGTTGCACGCCGCAACGATAATGGCATAAGACTATCAGTATCAATGTGCTTATGCCTAGGGGATGTCCAAAAGTTTATATCCAAACCGCCGAATTTTATTGTCGCGAGCTATCTTCCAAACATTGTCAAAACCGAATAGCCGTTTTTTTCCAGATTTTACCGAACATATTTTACTTCCATTGTGCCACGCCGCAAGGAATTATGGCTTCAACTTTCAGTATCAATGTGCTTATGCCTAGGGATGTCCAAAAAAAATTATATCCAAACCGTCGAATTTTATTGTCGCGAGCATCTTCCAAAACATTGTCAAAACCAAGAGATAGCCGTTTTCCCAGAATTTTACCGACACTATTTTACCTTCCCATCTGTTGCACGCCGCAAGGAATTAAGGCATCAAGACTTTCAGTACAATGTGCTATGCCTAGGGATTCCCAAAAAAAGTTATATCCAACCGTCGAATTTATTGTCGCGAGCATCTTCCAAAACATTGTCAAACCAAGAGATACCGTTTTCCCAGAATTTTACCGAACATATTTTACCTTCCCATCTGTTTGCACGCCGCAAGGAATTAAGGCAATCAAGACTTTCAGTATCATCCAAACCGCCGATTTTATTGTCGCGAGCATCTTCCAAAACATGTCAAAACCAAGAGATAGCCGTTTTCCAGAATTTTATACCGAACATATTTTACCTTCCCATCTGTTTCACCGCCGCAAGGAATTAAGGCTCAGACTTTCAGTTATCAATGTGCTTATGCCTAGGGGATGTCCAAAAAAAGTTATATCCAAACCGCCGAATTTTATTGTCGCGAGCATCTTCCAACATTGTCAAAACCAGAGGATAGCCGTTTCCGAATTTTACCGAACATATTTACCTTCCCATCTGTTTCACGCCGCAAGGAATTATGGCATTCATACTTTCAGTATCAATGTGCTATGCCTAGGGGATGTCCAAAAAATTATATCCACCCGTCGAATTTTATTGTCGCGAGCATCTTCCAAAACATTGTCAAAACCAAGAGATAGCCGTTTTTCCAGAATTTTACCGAACATATTTTACCTTCCCATCTTTGCACGCCGCAACGAATTATGGCTTAGACTATCAGTATCAATGTGCTTATGCCTAGGGATGTCCAAAAAAATTATATCCAAACCGTCCGAATTTTATTGCGCGACATCTTCCAAAACATTGTCAAAACCAAGAGATAGCCGTTTTTCCAGAATTTTAACCGAACATTTGTTACCTTCCCATCTGTTGCACCCGCAACGAATTATGGCATTAAGACTATCATTATAATGTGCTTATCCTAGGGGATGTCCAAAAAAGTTATATCCAAACCGCCGAATTTTATTGTCGCGAGCATCTTCCAAAACATTGTCAAAAACCAAGAGATGCCGTTTTTCCAGATTTTACCGAACATATTTTGCCTTCCCATCTGTTGCACGCCGCAAGGAATTATGGCATTCATACTTTCAGTATCAATGTCTTATGCCTAGGGATGTCCAAAAAAAATTTATCCAAACCGTCGAATTTTATTGTCGCGAGCATCTTCCAAAACATTGTCAAAACCAAGAGATAGCCGTTTTCCAGAATTTTACCGAACATATTTTACCTTCCCATCTGTTGCACGCCGCAAGAATTAAGGCATCAAGACTTCAGTATCATTGTGCTATGCCAGGGGATGTCCAAAAAAATGTTATATCCAAACCGTCGAATTTATTGTCGCAGCATCTTCCAAACATTGTCAAAACCAAGAGATCGCGTTTTCCCAGAATTTTACCGAACTATTTTACCTTCCCATCTGTTGCACGCCGCAAGGAATTAAGGCATCAGACTATTCAGTTCATCCAAACCGCCGAATTTTATTGTCGCGAGCATCTTCCAAAACATTGTCAAAACCAAGAGATCGCCTTTTTTCCAGAATTTTACCGAACATATTTAACCTCTCCCATCTGTTGCACGCCGCAAGGAATTAAGGCATCAAGACTTTCAGTATCAATGTGCTTATGCTAGGGGATGTCCCAAAAAAGTTATATCCAAACCCCGCCGAATTTTATGTCGCGAGCATTTTCCAAAACATTGTCAAAACCAAGAGATAGCCGTTTTCCAGAATTTACGAACATATTTAACCTTCCCATCTGTTGCACGCCGCAAGGAATTATGCATTCATACTTTCAGTTCAATGTGCTTATGCCTAGGGGATGTCCAAAAAAATTATATCCAACCGTCGAATTTTATTGTCGCGAGCATCTTCCAAAACATTGTCAAACCAGAGATAGCCGTTTTTCCCAGAATTTACCGAACATATTTTAACTTCCCATCTGTTGCACGCCGCAACGAATTATGGCATTAAGACTACATTATCATGTGCTTAGCCTAGGGGATGTCCAAAAAATTATACCAACCGTCGAATTTTATTGTCGCGAGCATCTTCCAAAACATTGTCAAAACCAAGAGATAGCCGTTTTTTTCAGAATTTTACCGAACATATTTACCTTCCCATCTGTTGCACGCCGCAACGAATTTGGCATTCATACTTTCAGTATCAATGTGCTTATGCCTAGGGGATGCCAAAAAAAATTATATCCAAACCGTCGAATTTTATTGTCGCGAGCATCTTCCAAAACATTGCAAAACCAAGAGATAGCCGTTTTCCAGAATTTTACCGAACATTTTTACCTTCCCATCTGTTGCAACGCCGCAAGGAATTAAGGCATCAAGACTTTCAGTATCAATGTGCTTATGCCTAGGGGATGTCCAAAAAAGTTAATCCAAACCGCCGATTTTATTGTCGCGAGCATCTTCCAAAACATTGTCAAAACCAAGAGATAGCCGTTTTTTCCAGAATTTTACCGACATATTTTACCTTCCCATCTGTGCACCCCGCAAGGAATATGGCATTCATACTTTCAGTATCAATGTGCTTATGCCTAGGGATGTCCAAAAAAATTATATCCAAACCGTCGAATTTATTGTCGCGAGCATCTTCCAAAACATTGTCAAAACCAAGAGATAGCCGTTTTCCAGATTTTTACCGAACATATTTTACCTTCCCATCTGTTGCACGCCGCAACGAATTATGGCATTAAGACTATCAGTATCAATGTTGCTTATGCCTAGGGGATGTCCAAAATTTCTATCCAAACCGCCAAATTTTTATTGTCGCGAGCATCTTCCAAAACATTGTCAAAACCAAGAGATAGCCGTTTTCCAGAATTTTACCGAACATATTTTACCTTCCCATCTGTTGCACGCCGCAAGAATTAAGGCATCAAGACTTTCAGTATCAATGTGCTTATGCCTAGGGATGTCCCAAAAAAACTTTTATATCCAAACCGGTCGAATTTTAATTGTCGCGAGCATCTTCCAAAACATGTCAAAACCAAAGAGATAGCCGTTTTCCAGAATTTCCTCGAACATATTTTACCTTCCCACTCTGTTGCACGCCGGCAAGGAATTAAGGCCAGATCTTTCAGTATCCCAAACCGCCGAATTTTAATTGTCGCGAGCAATCTTCCAAAACATTGTCAAAACCAGAGATAGCCGTTTTTTTCCGAGATTTACCGAACATATTTTTACCTTCCCATCTGTTGCACGCCGCAAGGAATTAGCATCAAGACTTCAGTATCAATGTGCTTATGCCTAGGGGATGTCCCAAAAAAGTTATATCCAAACCGTCGAATTTTATTGTCGCGAGATCTGTCCAAAACATTGTCCAAACCAAAGATCAGCCGTTTTCCCAGAATTTTTACCGAACAATTTTACCTTCCCATCTGTTGCACCCGCAGGAATTAGGCATCAAGACTTTCAGTAATCATACCAAACCGCCGAATTTTATGGCGCGAGCATCTTCCAAACATTTGTCAAAACCAAGAGATGCCGTTTTTCCAGAATTTTACCGAACATATTTTACCTTCCCTCTGTTGCACGCCGCAAGATTAAGGCATCAGACTTCAGTAACAATGTGCTTATGCTAGGGGATGTTCCCAAAAGTTATATCAAAACCGGCCGAATTTTATTGTCGGCGAGCATCTTCCAAAACATTGTCAACCAGAGATAGCCGTTTTCCAGAAATTACCCAACAAAACATATTACACCTTCCCATCTGTTGCACGCCGCAACGAATTATGGCATTAAGACTATCAGTTCATGTGTATCCTAGGGGATGTCCAAAAATTTATATCCAAACCGCCAAATTTTATTGTCGCGAGCATCTTCCAAAACATTTCAAAACCAAGAGATAGCCGTTTCCCGATTTTTAACCGAACATATTTTACCCTTCCCTCTGTTCACGCCGCACGGAATTAGGCATCAAAACTTTCAGTATCAATGTGCTTAATGCCTAGGGGATGTTCCAAAAATGTTATATCCACCGTCGAATTTTATTGTCGCGAGCATCTTCAAAACATTGTCAAAACTACAGAGATAGCCGTTTTCCAGAATTTTACGCAACATATTTTTACCTTCCCATCTGTTGCACCCGCAAGGAATTAAGCAGCAAGACTTTCGTATCATCCAAACCGCCGAATTTTATTGTCGCGAGCATCTTCCAAAACATTGTCACAAACCAAGAGTATAGCCGTTTTTTCCAGAATTTTACCGAACATATTTTACCTTCCCATCTGTTCACGCCGCAAGGAATTGAAGCATCAAGACTTTCAGTATCAATGTTGCTTATCCAGGGGATGTCCAAAAAGTTATATCCAAACCGTCGAATTTTTGTCGCGAGCATCTTAAAAAACATTGTCAAAACCAAGAGATAGCCGTTTTCCAGAATTTACCGAACATATTTTACCTCCCATCTGTTGCACGCCGCAAGGATTAGGCATCAAGACTTTCAGTATCATCCAAACCGCCGCCGAATTTTATTGTCCGCGCATCTTCCAAAACTTGGTCAAAACCAAGAGATAGCCGTTTTTCCAGAATTTTACCAACATATTTTACCTTCCCATCTGTTGCACGCCGCAAGGAATTAAGCGCATCAACTTTCAGTATCAATGTGCTTATGCCTAGGGAGGTCCCAAAAAAGTTATATCCAAACCGCCGAATTTTATTGTCGCGAGCATCTTCCAAAACTTGTCAAACCAAAGATAGCCGTTTTCCAGAATTTTACCGACATATTTTACCTTCCCATCTGTTGCACGCGCAAGGAATTATGGCATTCATACTTAGTCAGTATCAATGTGCTTATGCCTAGGGGATGTCCAAAAAAAATTATATCCAAACCGTCAATTTTATTGTCGCGAGCATCTTCCAAAACATTGTCAAAACCAGAGATAGCCGTTTTTCCAGAATTTTACCGAACATATTTTACTTCCATCTGTTGCACGCCGCAAGGATTTAAGGCTCAAGACTTCAGTATCAATGTGCTTATGCCTAGGGGTGTCCCAAAAAAGTTATATCCAACCGTCGAATTTTATTGTCGCGAGCATCTTCCAAAACATTGTCAAAACCAAGAGATAGCCGTTTTCCCAGAATTTTACGACAATTTTACCTTCCCACTGTTCACGCCGCAAGGAATTAAGTGAGTCAAGACTTGTCAGTATCACCAAACCGCCGAATTTTATTGTCGCGAGCATCTTCCAAAACATTGTCAAAACCAGAGATAGCCTTGTTTTTCCAGAATTTTACCGACATCATATTTACCTTCCCATCTGTTTCACGCCGCAAGGAAATTAAGCATCAAGACTTTCAGTACTCATCCAGCACGAGAGTGAAATACGATAATTATGTGCCAACACCAAAAAGACATCGGCCTATGCCATTTTTTGACGAAGAAAATTTTCCGACCGATGGTGGCGATGACTTTCGACAACACCCGCATAGATTTGATCAGTCATTTGAACAGAGTCCATATGAGCAGCACAAAGGCGGTGAGCTTTTTGTTTTTATATGTATCCATTACGCACTTTTATATATTAGGCTTCTATTTGATGTACACATTTTAAGTCCGAGACATTAAACTGTCCTGTGATTTGTATTCGGAATTTGTCTTAAATCCCCATTTCTGACTCATTGGTCCTAACCATAGAAAATATGTTTCTGCTTTTCGCTCTCCATTAAATTTTAGGCTTTTATTTATGTATTTCTCGGTTGAGCAATAAAAAAACTAGGGGGTTCGGTTTTACCAAATTAGGGTTGGGTTTTCAAAAAAAAATTTAATGTCTACGTGACCTTTGCTACGAAACGACTCTCCGACTAAAATTACCCCTCCGACTAAAGTGGCCCGACTAAAATTACCGCTCCGACTAAAGTGGCCCGACTAAAATGGCCCGACTAAAGTGACCCCTACCGGGATTAGGGGGCCCCTATTTGAAAATCAAAAAATTTTTTGATAGCTTTATTTTAAAAAAAGCGAGATAGTGTTTCAAATAATAAAACAGAGTCGGTTCATCCTCAGATCCTCAGTTCGTTATTGTCTCGATTGGCTTATTTAACTGCAAAAAGTTGAATTTTGTAAATTTATTTTTTTATTTCCATTTTCAGGTTGAAGAAGAAGACTTACAAAGGGAGGTTCTCAGGTGTCCGTGGCATTTCGGAATGAAACTTGGTGGGTGGGTAGAGTACCCCTCGGTTCTTAAGAAAAATGTTATTTTTTTGTGCCGAATGAGTCTGAGTGCCGAGTTATGACGTGCCAAAAATTTAGAAGGAATCAATAAAAGGAACAAATAATAGTGACTGTTCACAGTGCCTGGTGGCCCGGAGGTTCTGCTCTAGAATTTTGTTTTTGTCTGTTTCAGGTTCAAATCCGCGTAGTGTAAATTAATTTTTTTTTTTTTGCTTTCTATGCAAAATTAATGGCCTAGTACTCATTTCCAGTGCGAGACAATTGCCTAGTACTCACTTCCAGTGCGAGACAATTTTTATCCATTTCAAAAAAAAAAAATTTTGAACTAATATAGACTGCTGTTTAGGATCCTCAAAAAATTCTTTTTGAAAAAATCAACATTAGTATAAGCTTATTAAATATAGCAAAAATTTGTGACGCAAAGGAATTGATTTTTTGACCAAATAATGGGCATAAAAAGGTAAAAATAAGGAAAGAAAAAAATTTGCGCAGTTGGGGTTTGAACCTGTGAGGAAAAAATGTGAACCCAGAGCACAACCTCCACACCAGAAAAGCCGATGGTCTTGTCGTTTTATTTGTTTATTTATTCAACCCTTAAAATTTCAAATCTTTGGCACGTCATAACTCGGCACTCAGACTCATTCGGCAAAAAAAAATAACATTTTTCTTAAGAACCTAGGGGTACTCTACCCACCCACCAAGTTTCATTCCGAAATGCCACGGACACCTGAGAACCTCCCTTTGTTAGAATTTCTTGACTTTGTGAGGGGTCTGCCAAAAACTTGGCATTTATATGAGAAAAAAGAACACATAGAGAAAATTGTCAAAAAGATCACTGTTCGAATAGATAAGGAAATTGGCGATGCTACCAAGATAAATTTAAAAATGCATAACCGTATAAATGCCCTTGTTAATGAATACACTTACCATGCCCATCTTGGCGTTCTGTTCCTGATGAGAGAGAAAGAGAATTGAATTGTGCCAAGATCGAAGTCAAACCCGGCATACGTGGTGGCATATCCGGCCCTCCCACTTTGCCTACCTAATGCATAAGTGGTGGCACATCCGGCCCTCCCACTTTGCCTACCTAATGCATAAGTGGTGTGGCACATCCGGCCCTCCCGCTTTGCCTACCTAATGCATAAGTGGTGTGGCACATCCGGCCCTCCCACTTTGCCTACCTAATGCATAAGTGGTGGCATATCCGGCCCTCCCACTTTGCCTACCTAATGCATAAGTGGTGGCACATCCGGCCCTCCCACTTTATCTACCTAATGCATAAGTGGTGGCACATCCGGCCCTCCCACTTTGCCTACCTAATGCATAAGTGGTGGCACATCCGGCCCTCCCACTTTGCCTACCTAATGCATAAGTGGTGGCACATCCGGCCCTCCCACTTTGCCTACCTAATGCATAAGTGGTGGCACATCCGGCCCTCCCACTTTGCCTACCTAATGCATAAGTGGTGGCATATCCGGCCCTCCCACTTTGCCTACCTAATGCATAAGTGGTGGCATATCCGGCCCTCCCACTTTGCCTACCTAATGCATAAGTGGTGGCACATCCGGCCCTCCCACTTTGCCTACCTAATGCATAAGTGGTGGCACATCCGTCCCTCCCACTTTGCCTACCTAATGCATAAGTGGTGGCACATCCGGCCCTCCCACTTTGCCTACCTAATGCATAAGTGGTGGCACATCCGGCCCTCCCACTTTGCCTACCTAATGCATAAGTGGTGGCACATCCGTCCCTCCCACTTTGCCTACCTAATGCATAAGCGGTGGCACATCCGGCCCTCCCAATTTGCCTACCTAATGCATAAGTGGTGGCACATCCGGCCCTCCCACTTTGCCTACCTAATGCATAAGCGGTGGCACATCCGGCCCTCCCACTTTGCCTACCTAATGCATAAGTGGTGGCACATCCGGCCCTCCCACTTTGCCTACCTAATGCATAAGTGGTGGCATATCCGGCCCTCCCACTTTGCCTACCTAATGCATACGTGGTGGCACATCCGGCCCTCCCACTTTGCCTACCTAATGCATAAGTGGTGGCACATCCGGCCCTCCCACTTTGCCTACCTAATGCATAAGTGGTGGCACATCCGGCCCTCCCACTTTGCCTACCTAATGCATAAGTGGTGGCATATCCGGCCCTACCGCTTTGCCTACCTAATGCATAATGGTGGTGGCACAGGTCCGGCCCGCCCACTGTTGCGCTACCTAGGCATAAGTTGGTGGCATATCCGGACCCTCCCCTTTGCCCTACCTAAATGCATAAGTGGTGTGGCACAGTCCGGCCCTCCCGACGTTGGCCTACCTAATGCATAAGTGGTGTTGCACATCCGGCCCTCCCACGTTGCCTACCTAATGCATAAGTGGTGGCATATCCGGCTCACTCCCCCTTTGCCATACCTAATGCATAAGTGGGTGCACATCGCGGGCCCTCCCACTTTGCCTACCTAATGCAAGAAGTGGTGGCACGTCCGGCCTCCCACTTAGCCTACCTAATGCATAAGATGGGTGGCTACGATCCGGCCCTCCCAGCTTTGCCTACCTAATGCATAAGTTGGATGGCACATCCGGCCCTCCCACATTTGCCCTACCTAATGCATAAGTGGTGGCATATCCGGCCCTCCCACTTTGCCTACCTAATGCATAAGTGGTGGGCACATCCGGCCCTCCCACTTTGCCTACCTAATGCATAAGTGGTGTGCACATCCGGCCCTCCACTTTGCCTACCTAATGCATAAGTGGTGGCACATCCGGCCCTCCCACTTTGCCTACCTAATGCATAAGTGGTGGCACATCCGGCCCTCCCACTTTGCCTACCTAATGCATAAGTGGTGGCACATCCGGCCCTCCCACTTTGCCTACCTAATGCATAAGTGGTGGCACATCCGGCCCTCCCACTTTGCCTACCTAATGCATAAGTGGTGGCACATCCGGCCCTCCCACTTTGCCTACCTAATGCATAAGTGGTGGCATATCCGGCCCTCCCACTTTGCCTACCTAATGCATAAGTGGTGGCACTATCCGGCCCTCCCACTTTGCCTACCTAATGCATAAGTGGTGGCACATCCGGCCCTCCCACTTGCCTACCTAATGCATAAGTGGTGGCACATCCGGCCCTCCCACTTTGCCTACCTAATGCATAAGTGGTGGCACATCCGGCCCTCCCACTTGCTACCTAATGCATAAGTGGTGGCACATCCGGCCCTCCCACTTTGCCTACCTAATGCATAAGTGGTGGCACTATCCGGCCCTCCCACTTTGCCTACCTAATGCATAAGTGGTGGCACATCCGGCCCTCCCACTTTGCCTACCTAATGCATAAGTGGTGGCACATCCGGCCCTCCCACTTTGCCTACCTAATGCATAAGTGGTGGCACATCCGTCCCTCCACTTTGCCTACCTAATGCATAGTGGTGGCACATCCGGCCCTCCCACTTTGCCTACCTAATCATAAGTGGTGGCACATCCGGCCCTCCCACTTTGCCTACCTAATGCATAAGCGGTGGCACATCCGGCCCTCCCACTTTGCCTACCTAATGCATAAGTGGTGGCACATCCGGCCCTCCCACTTTGCCTACCTAATGCATAAGTGGTGGCACATCCGGCCCTCCCACTTTGCCTACCTAATGCATAAGCGGTGGCACATCCGGCCCTCCCACTTTGCCTACCTAATGCATAAGTGGTGGCACATCCGGCCCTCCCACTTTGCCTACCTAATGCATAAGTGGTGGCACATCCGGCCCTCCCACTTTGCCTACCTAATGCATAAGCGGTGGCACATCCGGCCAACCCACTTTGCCTACCTAATGCATAAGTGGTGGCACATCCGGCCCTCCCACTTTGCCTACCTAATGCATAAGTGGTGGCACATCCGGCCCTCCCACTTTGCCTACCTAATGCATAAGCGGTGGCACATCCGGCCCTCCCACTTGCCTACCTAATGCATAAGTGGTGGCACATCCGGCCCTCCCACTTTGCCTACCTAATGCATAAGTGGTGGCACATCCGGCCCTCCCACTTTGCCTACCTAATGCATAAGTGGTGGCACATCCGTCCCTCCCACTTTGCCTACCTAATGCATAAGCGGTGGCACATCCGGCCCTCCCACTTTGCCTACCTAATGCATAAGTGGTGGCACATCCGGCCCTCCCACTTTGCCTACCTAATGCATAAGCGGTGGCACATCCGGCCCTCCCACTTTGCCTACCTAATGCATAAGTGGTGGCACATCCGGCCCTCCCACTTTGCCTACCTAATGCATAAGTGGTGGCACATCCGTCCCTCCCACTTTGCCTACCTAATGCATAAGCGGTGGCACATCCGGCCCTCCCACTTTGCCTACCTAATGCATAAGTGGTGGCACATCCGGCCCTCCCACTTTGCCTACCTAATGCATAAGTGGTGGCACATCCGTCCCTCCCACTTTGCCTACCTAATGCATAAGCGGTGGCACATCCGGCCCTCCCACTTTGCCTAACTAATGCATAAGTGGTGGCACATTGTGATGCCAGAAGGAAGCGGAGTGTGGGAGAAAGTGGGATAAAGGACATGGGAGAACCTCTGAAAGGGTGCCCGTAGCTCAGTTGGTTAGAGCATTCCACGGAAAGGAAGGGGCGTGGGTTCGAGTCCCACCGGGCGCGTAACCTTTTACGTTTCTACATGGCGCTCCTGGGTGGATCCCCTCCACACTGCTGGGACCTCTGGACCGTGATCGTGTGCCAAGTCCACTGGTGAAGGGCCAAGGAGAGCCCGAGGGACCGGTCTTCCGAGGGAGGCGGGATGTGATGCCAGAAGGAAGCGGAGTGTGGGAGAAAGTGGGATAAAGGACATGGGAGAACCTCTGAAAGGGTGCCCGTAGCTCAGTTGGTTAGAGCATTCCACGGAAAGGAAGGGGCGTGGGTTCGAGTCCCACCGGGCGCGTAACCTTTTACGTTTCTACAACATCCGGCCCTCCCACTTTGCCTACCTAATGCATAAGTGCTGGCATATCCGGCCCTCCCACTTTGCCTACCTAATGCATAAGTGGTGGCACATCCGGCCCTCCCACTTTGCCTACCTAATGCATAAGTGGTGGCACATCCGGCCCTCCCACTTTGCCTACCTAATGCATAAGTGGTGGCACATCCGGCCCTCCCACTTTGCCTACCTAATGCATAAGCGGTGGCACATCCGGCCCTCCCACTTTGCCTACCTAATGCATAAGTGGTGGCACATCCGGCCCTCCCACTTTGCCTACCTAATGCATAAGTGGTGGCACATCCGGCCCTCCCACTTTGCCTACCTAATGCATAAGTGGTGGCACATCCGGCCCTCCCACTTTGCCTACCTAATGCATAAGGGTGGCACATCCGGCCCTCCCACTTTGCCTACCTAATGCATAAGTGGTGGCACATCCGGCCCTCCCACTTTGCCTACCTAATGCATAAGTGGTGGCATATCCGGCCCTCCCACTTTGCCTACCTAATGCATAAGTGGTGGCATATCCGGCCCTCCCATTTTGCCTACCTAATGCATAAGTGTGGCACATCCGGCCCTCCACTTTGCCTACCTAATGCATAAGTGGTGGCAATCCGGCCCTCCCACTTGCCTACCTAATGCATAAGTGGTGGCATCCGGCCCTCCCTTTGCCTACCTAATGCATAAGTGTGGCACATCCGGCCCTCCCAATTTGCCTACCTAATGCATAAGTGGTGGCATATCCGGCCCTCCCGCTTTGCCTACCTAATGCATAAGTGGTGGCAATCCGGCCCTCCCAATTTGCCTACCTAATGCATACGTGGTGGCACATCCGGCCCTCCCTTTGCCTACCTAATGCATAAGTGGTGGCATCCGGCCCTCCACTTTGCCTACCTAATGCATAAGTGGTGGCATATCCGGCCCTCCCACTTGCCTACCTAATGCATACGTGGTGGCACATCCGGCCCTCCCGCTTTGCCTACCTAATGCATAAGTGGTGTGGCACATCCGGCCCTCCCTTTGCCTACCTAATGCATAAGTGGTGGCATCCGGCCCTCCACTTTGCCTACCTAATGCATAAGTGGTGGCAATCCGGCCCTCCCTTTGCCTACCTAATGCATAAGTGTGGCACATCCGGCCCTCCCGCTTTGCCTACCTAATGCATACGTGGTGGCACATCCGGCCCTCCCTTTGCCTACCTAATGCATAAGCGGTGGCACATCCGGCCCTCCCTTTGCCTACCTAATGCATACGTGGTGGCACATCCGGCCCTCCCTTTGCCTACCTAATGCATAAGTGGTGGCACATCCGTCCCTCCCACTTTGCCTACCTAATGCATAAGCGGTGGCACATCCGGCCCTCCCTTTGCCTACCTAATGCATAAGTGGTGGCATCCGGCCCTCCCAATTTGCCTACCTAATGCATAAGTGGTGGCATCCGGCCCTCCCTTTGCCTACCTAATGCATAAGCGGTGGCACATCCGGCCCTCCCAATTTGCCTACCTAATGCATAAGCGGTGGCACATCCGGCCCTCCCGCTTTGCCTACCTAATGCATAAGTGTGGCACATCCGGCCCTCCCACTTGCCTACCTAATGCATAAGTGGTGGCATCCGGCCCTCCCAATTTGCCTACCTAATGCATACGTGGTGGCACATCCGGCCCTCCCACTTGCCTACCTAATGCATAAGCGGTGGCACATCCGGCCCTCCCTTTGCCTACCTAATGCATAAGTGGTGGCATATCCGGCCCTCCCACTTGCCTACCTAATGCATAAGTGGTGGCAATCCGGCCCTCCCGCTTTGCCTACCTAATGCATAAGTGGTGTGGCACATCCGGCCCTCCCTTTGCCTACCTAATGCATACGTGGTGGCACATCCGGCCCTCCCGCTTTGCCTACCTAATGCATAAGCGGTGGCACATCCGGCCCTCCCGCTTTGCCTACCTAATGCATACGTGGTGGCACATCCGTCCCTCCCACTTTGCCTACCTAATGCATAAGTGGTGGCACATCCGCCCTCCCACTTTATCTACCTAATGCATAAGCGGTGGCACATCCGGCCCTCCCACTTGCCTACCTAATGCATAAGTGGTGGCAATCCGGCCCTCCCAATTTGCCTACCTAATGCATAAGTGTGGCACATCCGGCCCTCCACTTTGCCTACCTAATGCATAAGTGGTGGCATCCGGCCCTCCCGCTTTGCCTACCTAATGCATAAGTGTGGCACATCCGGCCCTCCCTTTGCCTACCTAATGCATAAGTGGTGGCATATCCGGCCCTCCCTTTGCCTACCTAATGCATAAGTGGTGGCATCCGGCCCTCCCGCTTTGCCTACCTAATGCATAAGTGGTGGCATCCGGCCCTCCCTTTGCCTACCTAATGCATAAGTGGTGGCATCCGGCCCTCCCACTTGCCTACCTAATGCATAAGTGGTGTGGCACATCCGGCCCTCCCAATTTGCCTACCTAATGCATAAGTGTGGCACATCCGGCCCTCCCAATTTGCCTACCTAATGCATAAGTGGTGGCAATCCGGCCCTCCCTTTGCCTACCTAATGCATAAGTGGTGGCATATCCGGCCCTCCCAATTTGCCTACCTAATGCATAAGTGGTGGCATATCCGGCCCTCCCAATTTGCCTACCTAATGCATACGTGGTGGCACATCCGGCCCTCCCACTTTGCCTACCTAATGCATAAGTGGTGGCATATCCGGCCCTCCCACTTTGCCTACCTAATGCATAAGTGGTGGCATATCCGGCCCTCCCATTTTGCCTTATAATTCCCACATCAAACGATAAAACTTAAAAATAAAAACAAAAAAATCAATCCAGGAGTTATCTAACAGTTTTTGATTCTAATAAAAAATGCAACATCAAATCGAATCAACTCATTTTCTGTCTTCGTTTTTTTTCTTCTTCATAAAATTTTCGATATTTTTTTTTCCATCTTCCACATCCTTTCACCCAGTTGGGATCAGGCCACTCTGCATTGGGCATTTGCTCGTCCGATGCCGAACGTCCAGTCTCGGCGATGTGGTGCTGAGATGTCCCTTGAACTTCCGGAGTGACAAAATCTTTTTGGCCTCGCCCGCCATCCTCAACCGGCTCCACCATCGCCAAAGGCCCAGTGTCAGTCGCTGCTTCTGGCTCCTTTGCACGGCAGACCTTTGCCGCGACTGCCCGACCCTTTGACCGCTTCTGTTTCCTGGCCTTGACTTCGCGAACTCTCTCCCTTTTTCTCTGCCCCTCCTCATAGCGATCACAATACTCCCTTAGAAGATCCGGGCAATTCTTTAAAATTTTCTTGTCCTTTTTATTGAACCCCGGAAATCAATAACCAAATCTTCGGCATCCGACCAGCTTTTCTCAGTGTATCCCACCCACTTGACTCGGTACTGCTGCCGACCCTCGAAGATTCTTTGACCACAGATCCTCTCAACCTCAAAATCGAGGTTGAGTGGATCTGTGGTCGAAGAACCCCCAGGGGCTGAATGCAATCCCGGCGCAAAATGGGGTGCAGAGTTGGCCAAAGAACCGTCGGGAGCCGATCCTGGGCCCGTGCCGAACAGCTCTACACCCGTTCCGGCTCCTTCCACAGTTGGCAAATCATCGTCGTCGTTTACCAAGAATTGGTTTCCGCAAAACCACATCTCTGAAAAGCCAGCCGAACCAGTACGAAATGGTAATCGATTAAAAGTATGAAAACTATCCAGAAGTTGTGGCGGGTTTATGCTCAAACCAGGGAAAACAAATCTTTCAATAAGTGGGCTTTGAACCGCCCCCCCCCCCGCTTGGTATCCGCTCGGTTGTGCGGTAAACCCAGTAGGTTTGGGATAAGTGGTGAGTTGAACGGGGCTATTGACATCGCGGAAATTCTTAGAAAAAACATACAAAAAATGCAAAAAAAGGCCACCAAATAAGGGGCATTTAAACCCGAAAATTTCAAAAAATAAAAAAGTATTATAAAAATCACCTAAGAAACCTCAAACCAAATTGAAAATAAGTTTATATGTTAAATATATCAAAAAATAGTGCGAAAAAGTGTTTGCCTCAAGACAGTTTCCCTTACAATGAATACATAATAAAAATAATTGGCGTATATTGGATTGAAAACAGGAACGAAAATTTTGAAAATCTTAAATAAGTTGTCCGAGTAAAATTAAAACCAATTTAAAAATAAAGGAAAACATAGCATTTTTAGGTTTAAATTTTATTTAAAAATTGCGATAATACGTGAAATATGTTTATTGTGTTTGGTTTTTGCTAATATGGCATTTTTTGAAAAAATCTAATAAAACTACAGTAAGGTCGAAATGAAAAATTTGTTTTGGATTGTTAAATTTAAAATTTTTTTGAACAAAGTCTGTAAGAAGAAACGATCATTCAAAATTCAAAAAATTTTCAGAATTGCATGGAAAAGGGGTAAAAATTAATTTAGGAAAAAAGATTTCAAATGTCCAACTGTGAATAAAAAAATAGGGGAATGAAAATGTTTTTATATATGCTTTTATGCTACTGTTAAAAACTTTGTTGCTGTAAAAAAAGAACAACATAAATAATACAAAACTAAAATGCGTGCCATTATTATTTGGTGAATAAAAAATGGCCTACAATCGTCGTCCGCAATTGTCGCGTCCGCAAGCGCCGATCCGCAATTGTCGTAACACCGTTCGTCTGTTACATGACACTAAAATTTTTTATCCAATCATGGCATTTAATTTTAAGTGTTTTAAAACACAAGACAAGAGAAAGCAAATTAACGGCGAAACAATTTAAAATAAATATTAAACAGGCAATAAAATATCAACCGAAATCTGAATAATCTTAAGTCTGAGGTCAACACCAATCTTTTCTTAGGAAACGGTTTTCGGCGCCCACCTATCGACCCCGGAAATGTTTGAGCGCTCACATTTTGGCGCCGTAAAATTTTTGCGCCTAACTAAAAAAAAACAAAGTTTTTAAAAATAAAAACAAAGAAAAAACTTCAAAAAAAAATTGCTATTATATATTTGTTCTTCCTTTTTTGGTCTTACTACGTGTTTTCCTTGAATGCGCATCGCCAATATTTGTTGTTCCTTCAGCACTGATTGTCAAATCTGTTAACAAGGGAATGTCAGTATCCAAATCACTTTAAAACCACTTTTATCATGTAGAGCATAGTCGAATTACTATTGGGAATTTTCGGCCTTTTTGGCCCTGACCCCAAAACTGATCAGAAAAAAGTGATCAAATTCACGAAAAATCGATAAAAGTTGTTGGCGTAACTCGAAAATTTAACTCTTCAAATGCTCTACAAAATTTTTCTTCTTCAAAAAATACATCAAACGATAGCCCTTCAAAAACTGAGTGTTGATGTGGTCTTTGTTTACACTCCCCCCGACGTTGTAATGCATAAATTACCAACTTTTATCGATTTTCGGGACTTTGATCACTTTTTTCTGATCAGTTTTGGGATCAGGGCCAAAAAAGCCGAAAATTCCCAATAGTAGTTCGACTATGCTCTACATGATAAAAGTGGTTTTAAAGTGATTTGGATACTGACATTCCCTTGTTAACAGATTTGACAATCAGTGCTGAAAGAACAACAAATATTGGCGATGCGCATTCAAGGAAAACACGTAGTGCCTAAGCTGCAGAAAACACAACTGCGGACCAACCTTATACATTTTTTTATTTTTAAATTTATGCCAACTTTCAACCTACTTTAAAACCTAACCCCTTACTTTAAAAAACGAAAGCTTAAAAACTAGGGTTAAATTTTAAAAAGCCTAGGGGTTTCCATCTATTTATGATTTGGCGCCGAAACGTGCCCGGTGCTGAAACGTGCTGTCCCCATTGTCTTAAAACAAAAATGATGAAAACAAAAGGCCAGAGCCTAAAAATATAAAAGAATGTCAAATAAAGCGCTTTAACGAAAAAATCAGTTATGCCGTGTTACATAGGGTTTTTGAGAGGCCTTTTTGGGTTGGGTCGTATTTCCGCTTTTAAATAACATTCGATTAATTTTTTTTTAATATAGATATTATCCTATTTCATGTGAGAATTGGAGTGCCACTGAGATTATTGTATCGTTTGGCATCCCTTCGTCACACTCAAAGCGCATATTTGTATCACCCGTCATTCACTACCTCTACCTCACTATTTGGCCTGTCCCGAGATTGTTGTGTGGTATGTAGCAGGGATGTCACGGAATTCCGATTTCCGACGTTTTTGGGGCTCGTAATTCGGGTTTCCGATTCCCGAAATTTTTTGACTGTCGGAATTCCGATTTCCGAAATTATAGGCAGTTTCGGAAATTTTCGGAAAAATTACAAATTTTTCCCCAGATTTATCTCAAAATAGCCCAAGACCCTTTTCGTAAAAATATATCCCAAAATTTTCCAAATGACCCTTTTAGGTAAAATATATCCTTAAATAAACAAAAATTGACATTTTCTGTGCCAAATCTGCTACGAAGATACACTCAAAATTCAAAAATTTTCCCCGCGGCGCCTATCGGAGTGCAGGGCATTCAATCCCCTTTAAAATATGACTCAAAATTTACCGTTTTTAAGGAAAATCTGTTAACAAATGACCATAATTTCCAAAAGTTCCCCGATGGCGCCTATCGGTACTACCGGCCCATGTCCTTTTTAAGTTTTGTAAGCATTTAAAAATTTTGCACTTTAAATTAAAAAAAATTTTAAAAAATTAGTGATTTTGTAGAAAAAATTTTCTGATTTCCCATTTCTGGTGTTTTTTGGACCAGAATTCCGATTTGTGATTCCCGAAAAAAATTTTAGACATCAGAATTCTGATTTCTGTTTTCTGGTTTTTTAAATCAGCGATCGGCTGCATCCTTGCTGCATACACAGCGAAAGTGTTAGCAATTGGGTCAGTTTCGTTATTTGGCCACAACATAAGATGCGGCTTTAGGGAAGGGGATGAGCAATTGGTGTGTTGAGTGGGGAAAACATTAGTTATTAAACTAAAAGGGGCACTAAACCCAGCGCAATGCTAATTATTAGCCTCTAGGTGGAATAACCCGGTTACATTTTTCAGACATGGGTAAATTTTGTGCCGAACACTAATTCTTTAATCAATTATAAAATTTATATATCTTAAAACTCCCAAAGACTGCTCTTTTTGTGGCGAATTCGTGCGAGTATCCATTACTATTAAATATTATACAAAAATAGATAAAAAAAATTAATTAAAACAATATTTTCAGCAAGTGAATGGAGAAAATGAGAAAAAAATGGAAGCGAAGAGATTGAAAATAAAAAATAAAAAAATAATATAAATCGCTCTCGCGACAATTTTCGAAATTTTTCCCGGTGGCGCCTACCGGCACCACTGAACTCTCGCTTATGTTTTCTCAAAACTAAAAATTTAGGGTAAAGGGAGGCGGATAAGGGTTTATCTAAAATTTACGATTTATTTTTTATCCAATTTTAAAAATTTGTTTCAACAAAGCTCCGGGTTTGCCCTGGTCCCGGTCCCGAGTTTTCCTGGCCCGGAAAGTCTCTGTCCCGGTTTTGCGAAAAGCCCGGTCCCGTGCAACCCTAGTCCTAACACTAACATTAAAACATTATCGGTTACTCATGAGAGAAGTTATTATTTGACCATATCTAAAAATGGTGATTTTATGAAACGCTCCTTGGCTGGCGGATTTGAAGCTTCTTACTAGAGCTAGGATCTTACACTTTTGAAACCCCTAAATGTGTTTTATGGTACATTTTTTAGACGCTGACAAGAAAGAGGAAATTTCTCGGAAATAATTTTAATTATTTAAATTTGTTACAATTAATAATAGAATATGAAAGAAAGAAAATTTATTTATAAGAACCAAAAAATGAAATTATTGCAATGAACAATAATTCGCCTTACACCATTAAGAAACAAATCAGCCGAATAAATAATAAAAATAACATATTGCAGTAATTATTTACATTGGATGTGTAAAATGTAATAAAAATTGCCTATTGTTTTTGATTGCTTATGCCAAATTTTTGTTGATGATGGGAAATAATAATGCAATTTTATGAGAAAAAAGAATTGCCGAGGAACGGGCAATAAACCGAAGCGATGTTTTTCTTCGCCAACAAATTCGTGATCAACAATTTGCATTTGCTCAGAGCATGCATTGGTTTGTTTTGCATACAGCACGTTTTTAATAGACGCAATTTGCCCCTTTATTATGCCAATTTCCAAATTTTTTAGAAAAGTTCTGATTTGAAAAGCCCAAGTCTGACAAAACAAAATGTTCTATTTTTTATCTCAAGAAAAATAAAAATTTGTTACCAAAACAGAATAAACTTTGTGATTTTGCCTGGCGGTGCCTATCGGCACCGCCGACTTTTTCTTTTGACTCATTTCAAAGCCCAACAGCTAAAAAAACTGCCATATGTTACTAATTCTAAAACAATTAATTTTGTTGAATAAAATTCTTTTAAAGGTTTTGAATCATATTTTAATAACATACAGATTTAGACCACAAGGGAGGGATTGCGCGATTTTGTTTAACGCACCCCACTGGAAAATATATTTTTTTTGCTTGAGCAAAGTGGGGCGAAAAATAATCTATTAAAATATATATGGTTTAATTTTTGTTTTTTAATTAATTCATTATCTAAACTCCAAAAAAAATAAATAAATTTATTTAAAATAAATTATAAATATTTATTATAAATTGGCTATTTCCCGCAGGTTCGCCTTTCTTCATGCTAACACGAAACAGGAACTTCAACGATTTCTGGCACTAATTAATTTTTATATCATTTTATAAATTTCCCATAAAATACTGATTTTAGCAAATGGCGCTCCTTCGCCGACGCCTCCGTCGCCGTTTTTGCCGCCCGAAGGGAATGAGCCGCTTCCACCGCCCCCGGGTGTGCTCATTCATTTAAGTAATTCAGTTTCAATACCACCGGGATATAAAATAAAAGTTTACTTGCCAAGAAGATGCCATGCGGTTTTCTTAGTGGGGCCTAGCTCGAAAATATAACACTCCGAGGCTTATTCGAACATTAATAATTTCGTCAATTACAGAATCAAATCCAACTTCGAACGATAAGCAGAAAATACAATTTTCAAAATTATATTCGATGCAGACTATTCCCTATCATTTGAGAGATCTGATTTATTAAGGGATTTTGGCATAAAAAGGATCTTTTGGGGGTTTTCCTTTACCCTTTAAGTCATCCAATTCTCTTCTATTTCAAAAAAAAACGCAAAAATCATCAATTCCTCATTGAATAAACAATCTTCTTTGACCCCTTCAAATGTGGGATCACAAATCGTGTCGATGTTAATTTTTTTTTTAAATATAATAAGCGGACCACTATTTTCCTTTAACAATACTTAAATTTTCCAGACTAAGTGTCAATCACTTCATTTTCGAAAATAACAAATTATTCCCTAAAAGGTTTTTTAATTTTGATATTTAAATGGTTGATTGTCCATCGACTGAGGGCCCAACCAGACATTCAAAATGACGACGGCCAAAAAGCGGACAGAATTTTGATCTTGGGAAAGGCGTTTATGTGAATAATTTTTTTAACTAATGGCCGCAAATGTCGGGACGCAAATGATTCAGGCACCGTTTGGCCACAGAAGCAGCTTGATAAATTTGCAAAAAATCTTGGTTTATTTTTATCAAAAACATAGCTAAATTGCCTGTATATTTTAAGAAAAATTTTAGACTGAAAAATTGAAAATTTTTCAAATTTCATGCGCCAATGGTCACCTTAACATTTTAAATAGTCACCTTACCATGGTAAGCACCTAAAAAATATTTGAACAATTAACAATTCACTCAATCGAAGTTGTATTCTGTGTCCATTGCTTTATTGCAACGAATTTACGTGATGATTTTTCTTTTTGCAATTAACTGACTTTAAAATAGTAAAAAAAACGATTAAAATTCAGAGGAATTCATTTAAAAAAATTTAATAATTATTTTTCATTTTCAAGTGTTTGGGTTTCATTTGTTTTTGATTGTTTTTTTATTTCGCATTTTTATTACAGTAATTTCAAACACGATACAAAAATAGACAATACTGTATTAATAACTTTTCCTTCTTTTTTCTCCATTTCATTTAATATTTAACTTCTTTAAATGACATAATTTTATTTATATTCATTTTTATTGCTAAATTTGTCAGTCCTCTATTGACAACACTTTCCCCAATGATAATCGATTGGATGGACTCAAATGTATAATTTGATGGATAAATTAACATTAAAATTTGTTCGATCGCCCAATTCTATCCACCGGAAATGCATTTTCCAATAACATTAAAATTTTTCTGCCTTTTGTGAATTTTTTGTGCTCTTTTTTAATTGCTCCATTTATTACATCATCATCACCTTTTTTTGTCCCTATAATTTTTTTATTTAGCTAAATGAATAAAGAATTATTAAAAACCCAAGCTATAGAATTAATGAAAAAAATCCAAGAAAAATATAAAAAAATCAATTACAACGAAAACCCAATTCCTTCCTCAATTTTTTTCATGGCACCACTTATTGTAATTGGAGTTGCAGCCGTTTTCCTATTTCTTGCGCATCGCTTGCGCCAAAGAAGGCACAAAAAAAAATATGAAAGGTAGGCTATAGGACATTTCGCCACCCGGACATTTCGCCACCTAAGCCAAAATCGGACGTTTCGCCACCTAAGCATAAATAGGACGTTTCGCCACCCGACCTTTCGCCACCCAGACATTTCGCCACCCAAGCCAAAATCGGACGTTTCGCCACCTAAGCCAAAATTAAAGTTTTAGCATTGAATGTATTAGTGATAACATATTTGAGTTTTTGAAGGCAAATGGGTGGCTTTTCTTAGAGGTGGCAAAACTGGTGGCGAGACGTCCTATTTTTGCTTAGGTGGCGAAACGTCCGATTTATGCGTAGGTGGCGAAACGTCTGAATTTGGCTTGGGTGGCGAAATGTCGGGTGGCGAAACGTCCGGTGGCGAAATGTCCGGGTGGCGAAATGTCCGTACACGGAAAGGTAAGTTTCAGTATTTATATTTGGGATTTAATATATTTTATATTTCTATTAATTTTTATTTTTTCATAGAGTTGTGTGTTATTCGGTAATCAATTCGAATGTGTTTCTTATGCTGATTGTGCTGACGAATGTTCGCCTAATTTCTGGGTAAGGGGGGGGGGGGGGGGGGGGAGGGATCGTAAGATGGGAGGTGGGAAGGGGGCGGGGGGGTCTTAGCGGGAAAGGGGCGAATCGTGTGACAAATAGTAAAACGAAAAACCCGAGCGCGCCTGAAACGGGACCCCGGTTTTAACCCAAATTTGTCTCACCTTATACGAAACATTGTATAACTAGGACCACTTAATACGGTATATGCCAGGGAATGGACGGGATTTCAAATTCCCAAATTTTTTGAACCTATGAATTCCAGTTTTTTTCCGATTGGACGTCGGCTTCCATCCATTGTATATACGGGAAGCAGTCGCCAGAAAAAACAAATAAATTGATTGGAAACTTTTAATGCTCCCTCCTTTCTGTTTTTGCCCAACAATAATCATACCATATTTCTTTCAGTGTTACTGTACGAGCGCTAAAAATGCACGGAGGCGGTCCACCCGTTGTTAACACTTTTCCAGGCAATCCGCTCCCGTTTGAATATTCAAACCCAATTTGTACCCATTGGAGGAGTCCATTGAGCAGAAAGGTCGGATTATCGCCACCAAAATTTACGGCGCTTCGGATATCGAATTTTCGGACGAGGCCAAACGCGAGGCCGAACAATACACGCGCCAGGGCTTTTCCGGACTACCAATTTGCATGGCCAAGACGCATTTGTCACTGTCGCACGACCCCACCAAAAAGGGGGCACCAAAAGGTGGGGTGAACTTTGAAGAACCCCCAATTTCCCTGGCTACTAAAATACAGTCAAATTTAGAAAATTTTCATCAACTGTTTCAAAGTCCAATTTATTCAAAAAACTGACGGAAAAATGTGTAAATTTGCAAAGCAATATATACCCGGGTTTTCTGGGGTCTCGGTCCCGGCTCCTTTCCCGGTCTCGGTCTCCGTTCTCGGGGTCATTTCCCGGTCTCGGTTCTCGAAGCCCTAGCAGACACCAAACAAAATATAATGGAGAATTTTCAATAACAAACTCAGTCTTTTTTTTTTTCGTTTTTTGTGGTAAAATACGAATAGGGAATCTTTGTACGAATCGGGATACCAGTACGAATAGGGGCAGTACGAATCCGCCCAGTACGAATAGGATGCCGTTCCTTCAAATCCACCTCCCTCTCCCCTCCCTGAAATTTAAGACTTTGTTCTGCCAATTCGTGGTATTCGCGTTTCGGTCGGTGCCGGCTTCATCTATCCGTTGGTCGGTGAAATGATGATGATGCCCGGCTTACCGACCCGGCCTTGCTTCTTCGACATAGACATTGACCCGGACACCGAACTCATCCATGAACTCTTCTAAGATTGGAAGACACCAAAGAAGACCGAATTTTTCGTTAATCAAATCACATTTGGCTAATTGCTTTGACTAATCAGGCTTGTTACATTATTTTCTGATGATTAAATATGTTTAATTCAAATTTAATTAATCAAAATTTAATTGGATAATGCATCTGTGGAAATTCCAAAATTAATTATTTATAAACGCGGCGGTGTTCAAAAAACGGAATTTTTTTTCACTCAAAAACTATGGGTTTTTTAGTGTATAAAGTCAACCGTATATTATTATGCCTCTCTGCCTTAGGGGTTAATCCAGGGCTCCCAAATGAAAATTTTCAAAAGCCTCATATAGTTTTCTTTTTTCAGATTTGATATCACTCATTTGATTAAACTGGAAGGAAAATTTTTAAACTAGAAAAATTTTCAACTAATTTTTTCAGAAATAATGAATTTTTAAAAATGATGACGGGACCGGATTTGTATTCAAATGCATACCTTTTTTGCTAATATGCAATGGACTAATATAAGCACGAAAAATCGTATTTTTAACTTGGTTTGAAGCTTCTACGGTGACTTTTCAGATGCATATTTGGCATTTTGGTGCATGTTTTCATGCATATTTCGCATTTTTTGCTAAAATTACAGAATTTACACCCCTAAAAATAAACTTTTGCAAATTTTGAAAAAATAAAAATTTTCTGAAAAATATTTCTTGAAAAAAATTTTAGCTTTTTAAAAATATTAAAAAATTAATGATATTTTGCATTACTTTAAAAAGTCATTGGGATCTTAAATTGTAATTTTTCTTGTTTTGGGTTTTTAGTATATTTTTCACATTCTAAGGGTATATTCCGGCCCTTTAAATTAAAAACTGGGAAATTTTATCACGAAAAACACTAAAAATATAAAAATCCTTGAAAAAATTGTATATCCGGAACGAAACCACAAAAGAAGAGAAAAAACAACGCGATAAAAAATCAATCTTTTTCGTTTGCATCTTTAAATGTCAAATTCCAGTGGTCCGTGTGTAATAATAGAAGAAATTGTATTTGGACTAAGTCTTTGGCGATAAGAATTGTAGAGCAAACAGCTGTAAAACCGGCGAAGAAGCGGGAACGCCTTAATTGCATAAGTGTGCAGCCGATTTCCGAGAAAAATTTTTGGCATCTGAATTCGATTTCCGATATTTTGGGGCAATTTATGTAGTTGGGGTGCTAATTTTTTAAACCATAGTGGAAATCGAATGATATATAATGATATGAAATGAAACGAAACGATGCTGAGACGAAACGACGCCGAGACAAAACGACGCCGAGACGAAATGACGAGCAGCCTTAATTAATTATGAGTGTGTTCAAACGGCTCCCCGACATTGCGGCAGTGGAGAATTCGGCAGTGACAGTTCGGCAGTGATTTTCGTCAATTCGGCAGTGACAATTCGGCAGTGACAGTTCGGCAGTGATTTTCGACGATTCGTCAGTGACAATTCGGCAGTGACAATTCGGCAGTGACAGTTCGGCAGTGATTTTCGACAATTCGGCAGTGACAATTCGGCAATGAGTAAAAAATGTAGCTATTAAATATATCGTTAAATAAATTTTATCAAATATCTTAGTATATGAATGTTCAAGACCATTAAAAATGGTTAGATTGGTCAGAGAAGAGGTGGATGCGAATAAAACGAAACATTTTTTCCATCATCGTCTTTCATCATCCCATCTTCTATTATAACAACCAAATCCTGCCGAAAACTGACACATAAACAGTAATAGCAATCTAATATATTAATTTTGCAATGTATGTGTGTCACAAATATTTTGAATGAGAGAAGGAGAAGAGAAATAGACAGAGAGCGACAAAGAGAAAGAGAGGAAAAAAGAGGGAGGAAGGACGAGAAAGAAAGGGGAAAGATATGTTAATAAGATAGTGATGAAGACAGATAAATAGTGAACAAATGTGAGAAAGAGAGAAAAGAGGAAACAAGAGAGAGAGAGGGAACGAGAGAGAGAAAAGACGGAGAGAGAGAGAAAGAGAGAGGATGAGAAGAGAAACATAAATAAAGCAACAGAAGAAGAAAGAGAGGGAAAAAGAGGAAGGAAAAGAGAGAAAGAGGGAGAGGGAACAGACTGTTCTTAAGAGAGAAAGATACAGAGAGCGACAGAGGAATAGTGAGAGATAGAGGGCTAGAAAAAGAATGATGGAGAAAGAGAGAGAGGAAGAAAGAGAATGAGAGAGAAGGAGAAATAAATAGACAGAGAGCGACAGAGGAAGAGAAAGAGAGGGTAAAAGAGGGAGAGAGGGAGAGGCAACAGACTGTTCATAAGAGAGAAAGATACAGAGAACGACAGAGGAAGAGTGAGAGATAGAGGGACTAGAAAGGGAATGATGGAGAAAGAGAGAGAGGAAGAAAGAGAATGAGAGAGAAGGAGAAGAAAAATAGACAAAGAGCGACAGAGGAAGAGAAAGAGAGGGTAAAAGAGGGAGGAAGAAGGAGAGAAAGGGATGAAAGTTATTGTTGATAAGATAGTGAGGAAGACAGAAAATAGTGAACAAATGTAATTTTGAAAATATTCAAAGGCATTTGCCGCCTTTTTGGTTATGCCGCCTTTTGAATTTTTTCTGAATTTTATAAGAATTGATAAAATATGAACTATATTAATTTTGGCACATTGTTTTAGCGATTTTTTGACTTTGCTCTTACAATCTCATTATCATTGATGCATTTTCTTTTATTTTATTGTATTTTTCTCATTAAAAACTTAATATTCTCTCAAATTGAATATTTTTGAGATCTGTTAATAAATTCCCAATTTTCAAAAATTTTCCGGTGGCGCCTATCATCGGCACCACCGGACCTCAATTTAAACATTTGAACAATTTGTTCACCGTTTATACACGTTTTTTTAATGCCGCCTTTTTTGCCGCCTTTTTGCTAGTGATGTTCGAGAGTCTCGGTCTCGAGTCTCGACTCGAGAAAAGTCTCGGGGTTTTTCTGGTCTCGGTCTCGGTCTCGAGTTTTTAGTCTCGAAAAACGAGACTATCCTACACCCCTAAAGATTGGCTTTTCGTTAGCTAGCAAGACATTAAATTAGGTTGAATTTTAAATTTGAATAAATAAAAGACATAAGCTAATTTTATTTAAATTTTCATTTATTTTTTCTTCAAAAAGTGTTCTTAAATCACATCCAAGTTTCAAAAAATTCCCGGCGGCGCCTATCGGCACCGCCGGGGACAGGGGTGTCCTTGGCAAACCCAAAAACCGGGCGTGCAAGTTCGAAAATAGGGCAAAAACCGGGCTAAAATTTTCAAAATAAGGCAAAAAATGGGTAATTTTTTAAGCCAATTCTTCCGCTGCCGTGCGATTCATCCGGAAGACGATTCGTCCGGAAGACGATTCGTCCGCCCGGCTAAAAAGTGCAAAAAACATAAAACTTTTTCAATTTTTTAACATCTGACATAGTTAATAAGAGAACTTATAAAAAATGCCAAAAGAAAAACTACAAAAATTTAAAGTGATTTTATGTTTTTGGCACTTTTTTGGATGGGCGGACGAATCGTTGCCGGACGAATCGTCATGTTGCCAATTCTTCAGTGTGAAAAACGTGAAAACCATTTAAATAACTTATTCATCACTACTTTTCACCTGTTTTTATCAATAGGCGTGCGCAAAAATTGTTGAATTTTAGAGTAAATTTTAAGAAACCCAAAGGCAAAAGGGGGCCGGTGGTGCCGAAAGGCGCCACCTGGGAATTTTGGAAATTTAATGTCTGATTTTGTAACAGATACAGATTTAGCTCCAAAGAAGCCCAATTTTTGTGGAATTTTTGGATACATTTTTAGAAAACATAAGCAAAAAGGGATCCGGTGGTGCCGATAGGCGCCACAAGAAAAATTTTGAAATTATTCACCGCAGACCTTTATATGATTTTAGTTTTTTTTTTTTTAATTTTTTTAAGTGCGTAAGAAAAATTTTTGAAAAAAGTCTCGGTCTCGGTCTCGACTCGAGAAAAGTCTCGGGTTTTTTCTGGTCTCGGTCTCGGTATCGAGTCTCGGGGTCAAGTCTCGGTCTCGGCCTCGAGTCTCGGGGTCAAGTCTCGGTCTCGGTCTCGGTCTCGAGTCTCGAGTCTCGGGAAATTTTTGGTCTCGAACATCACTACTTTTTGCCCTCTTTTTGGAGGCTGGCGCCCCCTTTTCGATGTAGTAAAAAAAAAAAATTTAAAGTTTTTTTTTTTGCTTCGTTCAAATTAAACTTCAAAGGAAACTTAATTTTAACTGAAAATTATTATTTGTATTAAACATTTATTTGTCACATCAATTGAATTTTTAGAATTACACATCAATTGAATTTTTAGAATTAATTCACATTTTTTTCATTTTGTAAATCTTTCATTAATAAATACGATTTCCCCCGTTGGCGCCTATTGGGACCACCATACCGCCCTATTTGATAAGCGTTTCTCAAAAAGTATCTTAAAAACCCTCAAAATTTTATTTTTTTTGTGCAAAGCTTTGTTGCCAAAAAAATCAATTTTTAAAATTACCACCGAACCTTCCGTTTTCGAAATTAAAAATTTAATTTCACATTGCAAAGCCATATGTGTAGCTAAAACAATTGCATTAGTTAATAAGTATGCTGCAAACAGTTTTTGTTGTATAAAAATATTATTTAAACTTTGAAAGCGTATTTTAAAAAGGTTCTTATTTTCACTAGGTCGAATTTTGGTCAAGAGAAATGGCGGGAACATAAAATGCAAATGTTAAGGAGGTTGTGCCACATTTGCGCCTCCACATTTGCGCCTAAGTTTATTCGTGAAGGCAATCCATTACAGGCAGTACAAATCTGGGTTTAGAAATTAAGCAGTCTTATGTATAAAAAAAGAAATGGCTTACTGAACCATCTCAAAATTGTAAGCAATCCCACGTAAAAAAATCAACGATAGTACGTTTTCTCGTCCCCAACTACAATGTTCTTGATTTTTCTTTGGTAAATAAGCCTTTTTCTCGGTGGATCATCTTCCCTAACAAATTCTTTAAAAATTATGCCTCTTTAAAAAAAACAATTTTGGGAAAGAAATGTCCTGGGAAAGAAACGGCCAAAAAAAAAAACGGCGGGAAGAAATGTCGCGTAACCGACATACCTAATAAATAACTTCATTTTCATTCAAGCCTAATAAAATTATTGCTTAATTTTTTTTATTTCCATACTTGATCGGTATGGATATATGTAGAAACTGGTACATACAAATACAATCGAAAAGGGATCAATTCGAAACGGGCAAAATGAAACAGTTGAATCCCTTGAGGGGCAGTCGGAGACAAAAGCCAATGAAAAATTTAATTCCGTTGCGCTCTCTAACCTTTCTCTGTTTCTCTTCCTCCTCCTGCTTTACTGCTGTTGTTGCTTCTCCTTCGGTTACTTCTTCCGCTTGCGGGGATCCCTCATCATTGGAGGACAAATTTGTGCGCGACGCGTGAGAAAGGGGCGTTCAATGTACGCTTTAATGGTAAAAAAATGTGATAGACTATTTATTATAAAAAATTAATTCATGTTTATTTTCAAAAAAAAAATAAAAAAAAAATTATATTAATGCGCGGGGGGGGGAAACGATTCGGGCGGGGGGGGGGGGGGGGAAACGAAGTGTTACGTAGTATATAATAAGAGCACAGTAGGTGCATAATAGTACTACGATATAATAATTTTTCGAGCGCAAAACAACATCAACATTTATTATTTTGCAAATGCCATGGGCGGAATTCGTAAAATTTTAAATCTCTATAGTAAATAAAATTCTTTTTTTATGAGTTCCTTAAAAACTCCAGTTACAACAAACCCAAAAATGGGCGCTGCGAGACCGCCGGTGACACCTATAAAAAAAAAAAAATTCCAAAATCAATAATTGTTGATTGTTTTTGTTCACTTATGACCGATTAGAATGCCGCCGAGGCCTGAAGCCGCTCCGATCATTCCGTACTGTTTAAATCTCTTCAGGCGGCTTTTGCTCTTGCGTACACGCTGATTGTCTCTGCAAAAAACAGCAAATTAAGAGTTTGGAGCGTTGTAGTGAAAGCCCGTATTAAAAAAAAAAACTGGGAAATTTATAAAAACTTGAATACATTAATTAGTTGCTGAAAATTTCAATTCACTTATATTTATCAGCTACCATAGCACCCAACCCAAATTCTAAATGTTAGAATAATAAAGAGCAAAAAAATTCCCTCACACTGTCTCATTGTATTCATCTATCAGACGGTGACATAATTTTGACTCGAACTTTGAAAAATGCCAGAATTGGAAAAAGCACTTTTTTATTCTGTTGGCACCTCCTCAAACAAATCCCAATGGATGCCAAGCAATGCGGAGATGTGCCGCAGCAGTAGTCACCGTCGACGAGCACACAAAGGAGCAGTGAGCCGAGCAAATGGAGCAGTCCATGCGGCTGGCACAACTGCGGGTCCAATTTGACGGCTGTTGAGAAATATATGTGTTAGGGTGTAAAAAATCAAAGCATCTTTTCGCCCGCCGTTTTCCTTGCCCATAATTCTTTTAAAGAAAATCTTTAAGTTTCATTTCAAAGTCATTTAAAAAATTAAATTTTCAATTAGCTACGACCAAAATATGTTAAAATCCGGACCTGTTATCAGTGCACCGATGTCCTTCCTCATTGAATGGCTGATTTTCTTTAAAGGATAAACAAAAGTTAAACAGTTATTAATAAAGATAGGATTTTTATGTTTTTACATTTTTTTTTTTTGCGTATATGTTATGGGATGAATAACACATTTTCTCCGAAAAAATTTTCAAACCAAAGCAATTTTTTAGCACATAAAAAACATCTTTTGGGGTTTTGGCACATAAAACATATTTTGCACATAATTCAGCATTTTAACAAAATTCCGTAGCAGAAATACAAGAAAACTGAAAATTATATAAACAATTTTAACAATTATTATTTCAAAATTTTAGAGAAAAGTGCTTAGTGAGCAAAAATTTCTTAATTTTTTAAAAGTCCCTTTTTCATGTGATTAAAAGCAGTAGAATAATTTAAAAAGTTTTGGAGATAAATACACTCTTGTGAATGTTATATTCTAAAATTTCCACCCCCCCCCCCTCCCCTCCTCCTCCACCTCCCTTCAGACATCGCTTCCGGGTCGGCGGTCCTTAAGAAATCCAATCGCAACACTGTGATCACCAGCTCAGAGAAAACGAACAGAGCGGTGGAACTGATCTGACCACTCTTCAACAATGGTGCGGTGGCAGCGGCTTTGTTGTCGCTGCGTAGACCAAAACGCTGGCGATAAAAAATAAGAAAAAAAAAATATCTAAAAACAAAAAAGTTATGGCGCTCGGCGCCAATACGATCGGCACCAAACTGGGCGGTTCCCGAAGATATCATTTAATAGGAGGCAAATTGGTTAGGGAATTAAGCAGGCCAAAGACAAACGCTCACTCACTAAAGCAATTTTAATTTGACCAATTTCGAGGATTTATTGTTAAAATTTAAAACTAATAAAATAATTGGCTGATAAAGTATATTGTTTATCTTTATTAAAATAAAAAAATAATTTATTAATCATAGAGGCAAAAGGCATTTAGTGCAATGATTTATATAAATTTTGCATGTTATTTTTTTTTATTTTGCAGCAGAAATAATATTTGCCAGAGGGTGAAAAGTGCGCTAAAATAAAGTCGCGCATTGGTTTAATAAAATTACTAATAACAATAGTTTAAGCTTGACATATTTTCCATTTCGTTTTCTTTTCGTGGATAAACATGGGCGAAAAATTTACGAAAAAAAGTTCACTCCTTTGGGTGAATTTGTTTAAAAAAAAATTCTTTGAAACCGAACCCGAAAAAAAAATAATAATTTTTAATTTAAAAAATAAATTTTGTTGTCAATAATCAAAATATTAGTAAAATAATTTCAAACCTGAAATAACATTTTATTCAACAAAAATAACAATTTAGAATGTTTTTTTACTTATGGCAGTTTTTAAATTAAACATTAAATTATTAATATCAAAAAGGGAAAGGACGGCTGTGCCGACAGGCGCCGCCAGGAAAAATTTAAAATATTAAAGGAACCTTTTCAAAAATTTGTAAAAAATATAAATTCTTATTCTTCGTCAAATAAAAATTAGAATATTTTGTTTTGTCAGGTTTAGACCTTTCAAATCAGAGCTTTTGGCGACGAAAAACCCGCTGCGAGTTATTACCGTGCCTCGGCAATTCATTTTTCTCATAAAATACGCATTGCTTATTTTCTTGTTTTACATGATCAACAGAAAATGGCATAAGCAATCAAAATGATGGCAGTTTTTATTACATCGTATTGTATAATAATCTGATTGGACAAAACTACTGCAATTAACCCAACTTTTATTAGATATTGGGCTGATTTGTTTTTTATTGTGGAAATGCGTGTTTTCTTAATTGCAATAATTTGATTGTTTGCTTCTTATAAATAAGTTCTCTTTAGTTTTTACGCATTTATTGGCCATGCGCTCAGCACGAGGCCCTCATCTCGACGACATTATGGCCGAAAAGCGGAGATGTAAGCGGTGTCGATGTGATGCCCCTCGGGTGGCGAATAAAATGAAAAAGGTGATGGGCATATGAAGTAAAAAAGAAAAATAATATTTTATTTATTAAAGTGATTTTAATAATTTACTGCATTTTTAGAAAGTCAAGTTTCAAGACAGTGTGGAGGTCCGCGTGTATAAAAGGAACCCAGAAGAATGGACAAAATGGGCGCTTTACACTGTCGATGGAGCCAAACAAGTGCAACTGAAAAGCGAAGCAAAGAAATGGGCAGAAGCGCGAATTTCACAACTCGAAGAGAAGAAGCCGTGTTGTGCAAATTTGGTAGCTCCGAGCAGGTAAATTATTCAAATAGAATTATGCAATAAATAATCATCGGGGAGCGGTGTGGGCGTTTTGGTTTTTTATTTTTCATGACCACAAAGTGACTGCCCCTCCCTCCGATGGTTATTTATTGCGGCATAGTTATGATTTTAACGCTTATATTCATTAAATGATTAATAAAAATTCAAAACATCCCTTTTTTAATACACTTTTAATGTAGCTCCATTATTATTTAGTAGCGCTTTCATGCCTGAATTGGAGCCTCTCGACGAGGAAAAATATCCAATAGTGAATTTTGGGCCAGAAATTCCACTTGGTTAGTAAAAAAAAATTTTTTTTCAAATATTAAATTTAAACTTTAGAATATTTTGGTGAAGGAACTGAAGAGAACGACGAAGATGATGAAGAGGATGATGAAGAAGATGTCATCCCAATCGGCATGTTTGACTATTTCGAAGAGGATTAACAAGCCCCAAAAAATATATTTTTTTCCAATCAAAAGTTTCTTACAATCAAAATAAGCCGCGTGAAAAGAAGGTAATTGTTTTAAAAACCGAACCCTAAACAGTACGAATCAGGGCAGTTCCATGTGAGGCTAAGGACAACAAAACCTAAAATTCAAAAGTGCATTCACACAAATCTCATCTCAAAATTTTTGAGACAGTGTTGGATTTTTCCCAGGTTTATGATCAATAGAGGTGCGCCGTGACTGATAAAACCCGTGAAGCGTGAACCGTGACCGTGACCGTGAATTGACCCCGTGAACCGTGACCGTGACCGTGAACTGACCCCGTGAACCGTGACCGTGATAGAAAAAACCCGTGAAATTCACGGTAACCGTGACCGTGAACCGTGAATTTTTTTTTAATTGATTTTTTTAAATTTTTATTTTTTATTTTTTTTTTATTTAAATTCTGGGTTTTTAATAATTTTTTTATTAATTTTTTAGGGGTAAATTGATAGGTTGGGGGACTACTGGGGCCCAACCAATTTAGAAAAAAATTCTTTGACTTTTGACACTGCTTGTAGGGGTACAAAAAATTGGGGACAAGTTTTTTAGATGGTCGGAAATTAGTTTTTTTTTCTCCCAAAAAAAAGTGTTTATGCCTGAAGATAAGTCATGACTTCATTAACTATTTTATTTATTTGAGAATCAGCAAATCCATTCGACTGAATTTTGATAGCAAATTTGCACAAAAAACAAATTTTGATATAGATTTTCGGAATTTCAGAAACCTTGATGAGGGAATGGAAGCCGGCGGTGCCGATAGGCGCCGCCGGGCAAAAATTAGAAAATCTGGGTGTGATTTATTAACAGATTTGACCAAAAACTGGTTAATTTTGGAGGGTTTTTCGAGGTAAATTGCGAAAAATTTAAGTTAAAAGCAGAGACTCCTATCGAAAATTTTCCGAAATAAGGACATGGCTTGTTAAAAATAAGGATTTGGGGTCAAAAATAAGGACATTTTTTTAAATGCGATTCCAAATTTCTTTAAATAGCATTCTATTTAGAAAATCAACTGTTTTGAGCCATATTAGTTCCCTATGACAGTATTTTTAGCTTTTTGAAATAAGACTTTTTCATTTTAAATTACGAATATTGAAGGGTCGGTGGTGCCGCTAGGCGCCACCAGGAAAATTTTGAAAACTTATGGTCCATTTGTTAACAAATTTTCTCAAAAATGGTAAATTTTGTGTCCCTATTTTCAAAATTTCGTTTAAACAAACTGATTTGTGGAAAAAACAATTTAAAAACTAAAATTTCCTGCCATGAGCGGGGGCGGACTTAACACAAAATTTTCAATTTTGTCTCCTGCATTCCCTTTTTCCTAATTTCTTTAGCAATTATTCTTGGAAAATAAAATCCCGCAAATTTTCCAATTTTATCCAGTGTAAATTTTTCACGGTAAAACCGTGAATAGACCCCGTGAACCGTGACCGTGACCGTGACAGAAAAAACCCGTGAAATTCACGGTAACCGTGACCGTGACCGTGAATCACGACGCACCTCTAATGATCAACTGCACGGGTAGAGTACACCATGATGTCAGAATTCAAATTTTTTTTTTTTGACTCAGGGTATTGGAACAAATTTTGGGATTGGTACGAAATTTTAACCCGTTGAGTATTATGGAGTTTTTGGTCAGATGTTTCGCGAAAGTCGAATGAACGAATAAATGAATATTTGTGATTTTTTGATAAATGATAATTATCGGAAGCCCATCTAAACTCTAAGGAATATTCTTTTTTTATAGCTTTTTTAATGCATTTTTCAAAAATCGTAGGGTAAAGGGAGGCCATCCATGGCGCCGAGTTGAGTTGGCGCAGAGTTGAGCTGGCGCCGAGTTAAGCTGGCGCCGAGTTGGTGGCGCCGAGTTAGCGGCGCCGAATTGATCCGGTTCGTTCCCCAATATGGGCGTTAGTCAAAAACCATCAAAATGTACAATTTTATTTGTGAAAATAATGGTAAAATTACATAAAGATTCTTTGAAAATAATTTTAGCATTATTTTTAATAGAAATGTGCATATAAGCATAATCATAACTCTCACTTTCTCTTTTTCTTTCTCTCTCTCTTTCTCTCTCTCACTTTCTCTCTCTCTCTCATTCTCTCTTTCTCTCTCACTTTCTCTCTCTCTCATTCTCTCTTTTTTTCTCTCTAATTCATCCCATCCTTTGAAAATTTCAAGCGTCCTTTATTTCAAAGATGCCCTTTGAAAACAGCTTTTTGCCCAAAAAATGTAAGAAATTTTATTTTATGGCAAAAATTTAAAATCTTTGGCTTTGTATTTTAAAAAATTCTCATTTTTTACAAAAAATTCTTCAAAATTTTACATTTTATAGTCAAAATCTGTTAATAAATCCTCCCCTCTCCCCTTCCCTCCCTTTCCCTCTTTTTCCTCCCTTCTCCCTTTCCCTCTCTTTCCTCACCCTCCTCCCCTTCCTCCTCTTTTCCCCCTCTTCCCATCCCCTAGCCTTCCTTCCCCTTCCCTTCCCCCCTCCTCCACCACTCCTCTCTTCTTCCCTACCCTCCCTTTCCCTCCCTTCTCCCCTCCATCCCTTTCCCTTTCTTTCCTCCCCTCTCCCTTTCATCCCTTTCCCTCTCTTTTCTCCCCTCTCCCCTTCCCTCCCTTTCCCTCTTTTCCTTCCCTTCTCCCCTCCATCCCTTTCCCTTTCTTTCCTTCCCTCTCTTCAACCGTTATTTTCCCTCTCTTTCCTTCTCCCTTTCCCTCTCTTTCCTTCTCCCTTTCCCTCTCTTTCCTTCTCCCTTTCCCTTTCTTTCCTCCCTTCTTCCTCTCTCCCCTACCCTCCCTTACCCTCTTTTTCCTATCCTCCCTTTCCCTCTCTTTCCTCCCTTCTATCCCTTTCCCTCTCTTTCCTTCCCTCTCTTCAACCATTATTTTCCCTCTCATTCCTCCTTTCTTCCTCTCTCTCTTCTACCCTCCCTTACTCCCCTCTCCCTTTCATCCCTTTCCCTCTCTTTTCTCCCCTTCCCTCCCTTTCCCTCTCTTTCCTCACCCTCCTCCCCTTCCTCCTCTTTTCCCCCTCATCCCATCCCCTAGCCTTCCTTCCCATTCCCTTCCCCTCCCTCCTCCCCCACTCCTCTCTTCTTCCCTACCCTCCATTTCCCTCCCTTCTCCCTTCCATCCCTTTCCCTTTCTTTCCTCCCCTCTCCCTTTCATCCCTTTCCCTCTCTTTTCTCCCCTCTCCCCTTCCCTCCCTTTCCCTCTTTTTCCTTCCCTTCTCCCCTCCATCCCTTTCCCTTTCTTTCCTTCCCTCTCTTCAACCGTTATTTTCCCTCTCTTTACCCCTTTTTCCTCTCTCCCCTCACCTCCCTTTCCCTCTCTTTTCTCCCCTCTCCCCTTCCCTCCCTTTCCCTCTTTTTCCTTCCCTTCTCCCCTCCATCCCTTTCCCTTTCTTCCTTCCCTCTCTTCAACCGTTATTTTCCCTCTCTTACCCCCTTTTTCCTCTCTCTCCCCTCACCTCCCTTTCCCTCTCTTTCCTCACCCTCCTCCCCTTCCTCCTCTTTTCCCCCTCTTCCCATCCCCTAGCCTTCCTTCCCATTCCCTTCCCCTCCCTCCTCCCCCACTCCTCTCTTCTTCCCTACCCTCCATTTCCCTCCCTTCTCCCTTCCATCCCTTTCCCTTTCTTTCCTCCCCTCTCCCTTCATCCCTTTCCCTCTCTTTTCTCCCCTCTCCCCTTCCCTCCCTTTCCCTCTTTTTCCTTCCCTTCTCCCCTCCATCCCTTTCGCTTTCTTTCCTTCCCTCTCTTCAACCGTTATTTTCCCTCTCTTTACCCCTTTTTCCTCTCTCCCCTCACCTCCCTTTCCCTCTCTTTTCTCCCCTCTCCCCTTCCCTCCCTTTCCCTCTTTTTCCTTCCCTTCTCCCCTCCATCCCTTTCCCTTTCTTTCCTTCCCTCTCTTCAACCGTTATTTTCCCTCTCTTTACCCCTTTTTCCTCTCTCCCCTCACCTCCCTTTCCCTCTCTTTCCTCACCCTCCTCCCCTTCCTCCTCTTTTCCCCCTCTTCCCATCCCCTAGCCTTCCTTCCCATTCCCTTCCCCTCCCTCCTCCCCCACTCCTCTCTTCTTCCCTACCCTCCATTTCCCTCCCTTCTCCCTTCCATCCCTTTCCCTTTCTTTCCTCCCCTCTCCCTTTCATCCCTTTCCCTCTCTTTTCTCCCCTCTCCCCTTCCCTCCCTTTCCCTCTTTTTCCTTCCCTTCTCCCCTCCATCCCTTTCGCTTTCTTTCCTTCCCTCTCTTCAACCGTTATTTTCCCTCTCTTTACCCCTTTTTCCTCTCTCCCCTCACCTCCCTTTCCCTCTCTTTTCTCCCCTCTCCCCTTCCCTCCCTTTCCCTCTTTTTCCTTCCCTTCTCCCCTCCATCCCTTTCCCTTTCTTTCCTTCCCTCTCTTCAACCGTTATTTTCCCTCTCTTTACCCCTTTTTCCTCTCTCCCCTCACCTCCCTTTCCCTCTCTTTCCTCACCCTCCTCCCCTTCCTCCTCTTTTGGAAGGGTTTGGCTTGCCCACATGCGCCGCCATTGAAATTTTTGGAATTTGAGTTCATAACAGACTTTTACCAAAAATGATAATTTTTGGATAATTTTAGAGAGAAAATCTAGTGTAAAAAGAGTACGGCGGTGCCGATATGCTTTGAAAACTCAAAATTAATTTAAGGGAAAAATTATGAAAAATTTGCTTTTTTTAGAATGCATCACTGAAAAACACTGAAATTTGAAAAAATATATAATGAAGAGACAAATATAAAAATGGGAGAAAAAAATGCATTTTTGAAAAATAATTTCCAAAATATAATGCAGTAGAAAATTTACGTCAAAATTTTCTTTTTTTTTCAAATTCCTATCATATTTTTGTCCTCTGACCCCTTATTAGCAGTGCTTATTTCCCGATTTTTACCGCGGTTAATTGAGTCGGGTCGGTAGTAAAAATCGGTAAATTTACCAATTTTTACCGCGGTAAATTTTACTGTGCCGCACACTAGTTTTTAAGTGCTAAAACCTCAAAAGAGAGAAAAAGTCGCTCTTATTCAAATTGTCTAAGAAAATGTCAGAACTATCCGCAAAATAGTTTAAAAACGAAAAACCTCAGCCTTAATAAGCATGCACAAATAAACTGATGATCCTTTTTAAGTGGATGAACTTAACTGTACCATCTGCTGCAGTAGCTTCACACGCCACTGAAGTGGAAAAGGAAGAGGAAAAAGAGGAAGGGGAGGAAGAAAAGGAAGGAAAGAAGGAAGAGGAAGAAAAGGAAGAAGAGAAAAAAAGAAGGAGAAGGGGAAGACGAGGACGGAGAGGAGGAATGGATGCCATTGCTACCATTTAGAAATAAACAGGGAAATGAAGCGTTTTTGAAAAAAATAACTATGGATGATCCCAGAAATTTGAAGAAAAAAAAACCGAGCTGATACAATTATTTTCATTAAGGCTTAATATTTTTCAATTATTTAGTCACCCACCACCCTCTGCTGCACTTTAATCCTTTTTTATATAATATAGTTTATTTTTATGTGCAATTAATTTTTCCTCTTCACGGGATTTTTAATTTAATTTGTTGTTAATTTCCTCTAATGTATGTTGAATAACCATTCAATTATGTGAAGCAATTTTTATCTCTAAAAAGACAGATTCCCCAAAAAAAATATACAAATGTTTTTTAAGCTATTTATACACTGACTTTTAGGGTGCTAGTCCAGTTTATGCGTCCAATCAACTGCCCATCTTTGGTTTCATGGGCAATAGGTAACTTTCTTCTTGATTAACCAATTCCCACATTCTTGGTTCAAAAGCTTAATGTAAACAATCAAATTATATTTTCCCCGGCGGCGCCTGTCGGCACCGCGGGCCCTTCCTTTTTCGAAATTAAAAATGAAAAGTCTTATTTCAAAGCCTAACAGCTAAAAAAAAATACTGCCGTAGGGAATAAATATGCTATAAACAGTTGATTTTGTTGAATAAAAATGCTATTTAAAGCTTTTGAATAGTGTTTTCAAAAATGTCCTTATTTATGACCCCAAATCCTTATTTTTAATCAGCGATGTCCTTATTTCGGAAAATTTTCGAACTGTGTAGCTTTTAAGAACGTTGTTCCCGAAAATTTGTGTTTTTCTAATGAATTTTTTGAAATTTTCCATTTTTAATACATTTACTAGGGTCCGCGGCATCCGATTTTCGAACCGCAGAAATTTTATTCAATTTTATGCTTTTTATGAATAGTATGGTTTTTTTAATGTACGGCAAATGCGATTTTTGGTATTTCAAATACCGATACCGAAAAAATACCGAAATTTCCAAAAAGCTTCGGTAGGTATACCGAACGGTATTTGCCGAAAAAATACCGAACGGTATACCGAAAAATACCGCGGTATACCGATACCGTGCCGCACACTAGTTTTTTTTTTTTATTGCAAATTATGCATTGTTCATTAATTCCGCGCGTTTCGTTAGGAAAAATTATTTAGTGGTGACAAACAAATTGGAACTGGGGGTACGGTAACATCATGGAAATTTGCTATGAGCATTGGCTAATTTTAGGTCTGGCAACCTTTTGAAAAATTTTATTACTTTCGATTAATATTATATAATAAATATTATATAAATATGCTTTGCACTCAGGCCCTTAAATCTAAGCCTTAATTGCACAGTATTGGTTAATACAGTATGATAGCATATTTGATGTATTCTTAAGCATTCTTATACAAATAAAATGCGTCTGGGCCCGAATGTCGAAGAGAAGGGTTCCTACAAAAATTTAAAAATTCTTAAAATTTCAAATAATATAAAATTAAATTTAAAAATGACAATTATACGGAAATGGATTTCGATAACGTTTTCTCACATCCAAGTTCCAAGTGTTATGCAGGTCAACATTAAAGGATTCAATTTGCATAATTTGAAAACTTAATTTTTATTTTTTTTGAAAAACCAACACGACCCTTTGAATCTCATGAAAATTGCTAAGGCTCTCGAGTTTTTTAGAAAAATTAATTTTTTTTTTTGCATTTTTCCTAATTTGTCAAGTCAGGCTTTTTTTTCCTTAGAAACCCAACATAAATGAATCATATATCATTAAAAAGTTTTTAATTGATATAAGCTCTCAATAAGCTATTATCAACCGATTAAGACAATCACTAAAACATGGTATTTTCAGAATAAGAAACGCATAGAATTTTAAATCTATATTTCTAAAAAAAAAATTTAACAATTAATTTTTCACTAAATGGTCAGGTGAATGCTAAACAATTCGATCGATGCGCTAAAAAGATCGAGATCGTCGGAATGTATGTAACCAACTAATAACGGATGTGAACTTTCGTTGCCCAGTCGGAAGTGTGAGGGACGAGGGCGGACAGGGATTTGGACACTGCCCGTTGTACTGAAGCGAACAGAATGATGTGGACTTGGGCTTGCTGGGGAGGACCGCTCTTGATCTTCTCTTGTGCTGGGGCCTCGGAGAAAGAGTCCCAGGCTCGGGGTAATTACTCGCACAAGCTCCAACGGAAACAAATCGTGATGGTCATTGCCGCCCGGTTCCATGAGACATGGAGCTGAAGGGTGTCGAAGTGAAATGCCATGGCGAATTTGGCAAAGTTCAGCCACAGTTGGCCCGCGGCGACTACTGTTGTAAGCGCCAAGTCGATTTGCTCCCTTCTTGCTGAGTTGTGTCCCACTCAGCCGTATGTTCCGCTCCGATGGATGAAAATGTTTCGTCTTCAAAACATATCCGAGTGCTGCCATCCCTTGTACGATCGTTTGTGCTTCTCGCCATAGTTTTTCTGATGAGACGAGGGCGACACCAACTCCATCTACTTCGATGCTTAACGAGTTTGCCAAGTAGGAAAGGAGAGTCACCATTGTTTAGGAACAGTTGCCGAAGATGTCGACTGAAAAATTGAAAATCTATTTGTGATTTTGTTATAGAATTTGACACGTAAAAACTTTCAATTTTAAAGAACTTGGAGGTTAATTCCAAGAAAGCTCTTTAAAAAATGAACGGAGATGTCGATAAACGTCGCCAATTGAAATTTTTATCGTAGGAGGGCTTTTTCAAGAAGCACCAAAAGTATAAACACTATGCATTTGTAACATATTTTGTTTAAATGAAAATAATAGTGTTTTTGAATTGAGCGGACTGAGTCCGGATGGGATTCCCAGTTTTTCTTTCCCAGTCTCGGGTTTCCAAAAATTCAAGCTCTGTCCCGACTTGCAGTCCCTTCGGTACCGGTGCTAACCCTGGGAAACAAACACATGGAAAATTGTGGCCACAGAACAAAAATAGGAGAGGAATTTGAGGGGAAAGAATTTTTTTTTTAAAGTTTATTTTAAGAATTTAATATTAACAATCAAATAAAATTTTAGGATCGCTTGAATAATGAAAATTTATTAAAAACGAGTCTTTTATACTCGCTGCAAACCGCCCCCGCCCAGCCCCTCTCGCTGGCACCGTTTGTGAGCGAGGGGTGGAGTCGAATAAACAATAATTCGCCTTCCCAAAGTTAAAAAACCGGGTGGACGAATACAAAGAAAAATAATATAATGCAATAGTTATGTCCAATGGAGGTAATTATACAATAAAAGGTAATAAAAATCGTTATTGTTTTTGACTGCTTATGCCAAATTTCTGTTAATGATGTGAAAACAAGAAAACTAATTTTTGCACAATGGAGAAGCTTATATATAATAAAATATAAGAAAAAAAACAATTAATGTTTTTCATCTTATGCCAAAAACTAGAGGTGCGCCGTGCTGATAAAACCCGTGAAGCGTGAACCGTGACCGTGATAGAAAAAACCCGTGAAATTCTAACCGTGAACGTGAATGTCAATTTTTTTTTAGTTTTGATTTTGACCTTTTAATTTTTTTTTAAATTTAAATTCTCTGTTTTTAATAACTTTTTTTTATTAAGGGGTCTACTGGGCCCAACCAATTTAGAAAAAATTCTTTCATTTTGACATTGCTTGTATGAATATATGATCGAGCTGGGGGAGCTCTTGAGGGAAAAAGCTAAACTACCGACCCTGCCCTCTCCGGCTCCCCACTTTGCCCGATCATAAGGGATCACTCTTTTCCTCCATTGATCCCATTAATCTTCTCTTAGTGAAGCTTCTCTTCACTATATCAGGGGCACAAAAAATTGGGGAACCGCCCAGTTCGGCTTGGACCCTTTCGGCGCGACTGGCAATAACTTTTTTCATTTTCGTATAAATAAATTAGGAATTATTTGAAATCACTTGACGAGATCTATCAATATGCTAAATTTCAAGAAATTTTGAAAATATACAAAAAAGTTATGGCCAAAAAACCTAAAGGAATTTTTGTGGATAATTCGGCGCAACAGTTCATAACTTTTTTTATAAACATGGATGGATTTTTGGCAAGATTAACTAAGCACATATAGAGATTTCTAATGATACCAATTGTATTTAAATTTGCAGTTATTCCTTCTCAAAGTTGGCCACGCCGAAACGTCCCACGCCGAACTAACCCGGACCCAAAAACTGGGGATAAGTTTTTTAATGGTCGGAAATTAATTATTTCTTTCTCCCAAAAAAAGGGGTCCGGGTCAGTTCGGCGTGGCCAGTTCGGCGTGGCCGGTTCGGCGTGGTTTTTTCGGCGTGAGGTTTTTTCGGCGTGGGTTTTTTCGGCGTAGGATCTTTCGGCGTGGCCGGTTCGGCGTACGTTATAAAATGGACTTTTCGGCGTGATAGTGTAAAAAAATAAAAAATTTTACTTTTTCATTTATTGTAAAATTTCTTTGTATGTATTGAGTAATAAAAATTGTTTATTCTATCATATGACGTTCAGGTAGATTAAAAATGGCGGAAATTAATACTAAAAGGAAAAAGGAAAAATTATTGATCGATGGTTTCCTCTACGTTTTCGACACTTTTAACGCTGATAATGACATAAAATTTTGGCGATGCGAAAGAAAGGACGACTGCCGTGGACGAATACACACTGATTTACGAAACAATTTTATCAAAATGGTCACTGAACATACACACGAATCAAACATTGCCAACGTCGAAGCGCAAAAAATCGTCACTGGAGTCAAAAGGCGTGCCGTTGAATCGATGGAACTGCCCTCACAAATTCGTGCCAATGCAATGGTCAACGTTTCAACGCCAGTGCTTGCCCAGTTACCAACTTCAAATGGAATCAAAAAAGTTAGAAAGCAGAGATAATTTGGATTATTTTTTTTGCATTTAGATAATTAAACGTGCTCGGCATGAAATCACAGCTCCACCGCCGGCTCCAAATTCCATCCATGACCTACAAATTGGCGACGCATACCAAGTTTACCTGCGTGGCGATCGAGTGGAAGAGGAGCAATACCTTCTTTCGGATTCCGGCGTGTTTTCATTCAATGGCGACCAATCGCAGCATCGGTAAAAAAGTTTGTTACAAGGAACCAAAAAAATCATTTTTAATTCAGAATCATTATCTTCGGAAAGGGCTCATACTCGAACTGGGCTCACGCCATGACGGAAGTGTTCGCTGATGGAACTTTTTCAATTGCCCCTCACCCATTTTTTCAAGTCTACGTTCTGCTGGCAAAGTTTTTGTTTTGTTTTTTTCATTTTAAAAGCCTTATTAAGGAAGGGCAAGTGGACTTTTCCAGTTGCGACATGTCTTCTCACCGGAAAGTCGCGACTGATTTACGAAAAGATGTTTCGGATGATTGTCGAAGCATGGCCTGCGTTTGTGCCCGTTCAACATTTGACTGCGGCAGTTACTGCACTTAACGATGTTGTGCCACAAGCACTGGACCAAATTCTTGGCTGGTAATATTTCGTTGTCTTTTTTTATTACCCTTACGCATAAATAGGTTTCTGATCAACTACACGGGCGTTCCTTTGGCGAATGGAACACGTACCCGTCCACGTTTTCCAGTTGATTTTTGGAATGTTTACGAACGGACTCTCAATGAAGACGAACGCACGAATAACATCGCAGAAGCAGCACATCGTCGGCTTCAGACAATTTTCAGCTGCCGTTATCCGACCATTTGGCGCTTCATCGACGTTCTTAGAATGGACCAACGGGCGCGTGACGCCGATTACGTTCGATGTGTGAATGGGCAAGACCCACCGCCGAAGAAGAAGAAGTATCGGGAAGCAGACAAACGCATTCTGAATATGGTCGCCAATTTTGATGTCCAAAATATTATTGAATTTCTCAGAGGAATATCGCAAAATTGTGTTATGGACCCTTAATTGATTTTTCATTTTTATTATTTCCGTATCTTTATAAAGATTGAAATGCACAATAAGTAAAATTTTTTATTTTTTTTACACTATCACGCCGAAAAGTCCATTTTATAACGTACGCCGAACCGGCCACGCCGAAAGATCCTACGCCGAAAAAACCCACGCCGAAAAAACCCACGCCGAAAAAACCTCACGCCGAAAAAACCACGCCGAACCGGCCACGCCGAACTGGCCACGCCGAACAGGGCGGTTCCCCAAAAAAAGTGATTATGCCTGAAGATAAGTCATGACTTCATTAACAATTTTATTTATTTGAGAATCAGCAAACCCATTCGACTGAATTTTATAGCAAATTTGTACAAAAAACAAATGATATAGTTTTTCGGAATTTCAGAAACTTTGAAGGAATGTAAGCCGGCAGTGCCGATAGGCGCTGCCGGGGAAAATTAGAAAATCTGGGTGTGATTTATTAACAGATTTTGACCAAAAACTTGTTAATTTTGGAGAGTTTTTCGAGGTAAATTGCGAAAAATTTAAGTTAAAAGGTGCCTCGGCGATGCCGATAGGCGCCGCCCGAAAAATTTTTGAAAAATGAAATTACAGAGAAATTGTCAAAAAAATATGAATTATAATAAGTTGTTGGATCTCTTATTTTCAAAATGTCGTTTAAACGAACTGATTTTTTGGAAAAAACAATTTAAAACTAAAATTTCTTGCCATGGGCGGGGGCGGACTTAACCCAAAATTTTCAATTTTATTAAAATGCTGAAAACCAATTAAAAATGAAAGTGAAATAAATTTGTTTTGCAATTTGGTAGGGTTTTTTATGGGCTATCCATTAGAACCATTCATCAATTTTCCCGAATCAGAATTCGAACCTAAAGTCGAAAATTCTTTTTAAATCCAATTTTTAGGCCAAAAAAGGTATAAAATAGCCTTAATAATTTAATGACGCTTTTTTGATGAGTTCCATGTATTAAAATTATTTTATGTACAAAAATCGAAATCTATGATTTTTGGAATTTTCTACTTTTTGTTCGAATTGGGGTCCGGGGTTCGGAATTGGACAAAATGAATGGCAGATTCATGATCAGCGACCCTGATCGATGCTGTGTTTGAGAATCTTGATCTCCTTCACGTTCGACGTCCTTTTTGGCAGCATGTTTTTAAATTTTAACTGGGCCAAATTCTTTATGGTGTAGGTATATGTAATTGGCAGAAATGTGAAATTTAAATTTTCGACTTTTTGTTGTAATTCTAGTTTGGAGTTCGCAATGGGACGAATTGGATGTCAGAAGCGGATTCCCTGACACTGAAAACCCCATAAACAATTCTATTAAAAGTCTGGCATTATTTTACTTTTAAAATTTTCAGCTTTATTGTTTTTCATAAAATAAATTTTGAAAAAAAAAAATTTCGTGTCCAAACGCTATTGGCGCCCAAAAACGGCGCCCAAACGCCTTGTACCCTCATTTGGCATGAAAACTATTCAAAAAATACTCACTTGTTATGAAAAATCCTCAGTTTAAAATAGGGTTGCAACCCCGACGTCGGGGTTGGGAAAAGTCGGGGTCGGGGTCGGGGTTTGTCGGGGTCAGCAAGGTCGGGGTCGGGGTCGGGGTAAGCAAAATCAGTCGGGGTCGGGGTTGACAAATCTCGGGGTTCGGGGTCGGGGGTTTTTTTTTTGCCTTGCGACTGAAAGTCAAAAATTTTAGGCCAATTTTATACAACCCGCAAAATAGAATTTATATGTTTGCAGCATATTTGTTACTTACGGCTTCTTTTTTTTTTAGCTGTTCGGCGTTGTAAATGAGACATTAACTTTTTTTATTTCGAAAAGGGAGGGTCGGCGGTGCCGATAGGCGCCGCCGGGGAAAATTTTCAAAATTTGAATCTAATTTGTTAACAGATTTTCCCCAAAAATGGTCAACTTTGGGCCTTAAAATAGGAATATTTTCTTATTTTCTACGTCAAAGTAAGAAATAAGAACAGAAGGCTGAAATAAAAACATTCCTAAAATTCGATCCCTCCAAATAAGAACAAATACAACCTCTGATTAAATAAGATCATCTTTTCGAAAATTTTGATGTCTTTTCTTTAATTTGTTGCACTGCCTAACAAATTAAATTTTGACTATTTTTTCGTCGGTTCTTAGGGGTGTATTTTTCGTTTTTATTGTATTTTAGTTAAGGAATTTTGAGCCAAAAATCAAAATTTCACCCAAAATTTCTCAAACTATGACTTTTTTGTTCGAAAGAATTCGAAATATATAAAATTTGTTAATTATTTTTTGAAAAGTGCCATTCTTAGGGGTGTATAAAAACCCCGACCCCGAGTCGGGGTTGAGGGTCGGGGTCGGGGTTTGTCGGGGTTGTAAGCGTCAGGGTCGGGGAAAACCCTGAAAAATGGCCTATAATGTCGGGGTCGGGGGCGGGGTCGGGGTTGCAACCCTAGTTTAAAACACCAAAAATTGCTAACAAAATCAATTAAAAGTCATATTTTTCGTTTGAAGCAATCAAATGCATCAATTTATTGTCATTTAATTAAGTGCTTACAGATTTAAAAAAAATTCTAGGTTTTATTTGTGGTCAAAAAACCTGAGAAAATTCGAGCTAGCATAAAATTTGATGCTAATCTAAAAATGTATTTACACCGAAGTGATCAGACCACTGTTTTACGGTGACCTGAAAACCCGGAAATGGCTTGAAATCTGGAAAATTTCGAAAAAAAATTCCTAGGGGGTTGCAATTTTTTTTTTTTGTGAAAAACGACTAGGTCCATTAGAAAGAGCACAAAATGCTCCTCAGAATTGCTTTTAGGCTGGTGGGTCTATGAATTGTGACTGCTGAGATTCGGGTTGGCCTATTTATGGTTTGAACCTTTCTGCTGTAAAAAGAACAATTTCCTTAAGAAATACAGTACTTATTGAATAAAGTGAAATTGATCCTCCCATATCTCATTGAAAAATCGTCATAGAGAAAAGTTTTTTTTGAAATTCTGAAGAGCATTTTGTGCTCTTTCTAATGGACTTAGTCGTTTTTCACAAAAAAAAAATGCATCGCCCTAGGAATTTTATTTTCGAAATTTTCCAGATTTCAAGCTATTTCCGGGTTTTCAGGTCACCGTGAAAGAATGATCTGATCATTTCGGTGTAAATACATTTTTAGATCAGCATCAAATTTATGCTAGCTCGAATTTTCTCAGGTTTTTTGACCAACAAAATATTGATTTTTATTCGCAAATAAACAACTGTCCATACACTTTTGATCACTATAAATGTGGGGCGTATCGCCTTACCAAATTGTATCGCATACACAGAATATCTACAAATTGATGAATGGTTCTAATGGATAGCCCATAAAAAACCCTACCAAATTGAAAAACAAAACTTTTTATTTCACTTTCATTTTTTAATTGATTTTCAGCATTTTAATAAGGTTTTTTGTGCAATGTCATAGCACCATTTCTTTTTGAAAATCTCGATTTGAAAAAACATATTTATTTTTCTGTTTCATTTGCAAGACATTTATTTCGATGTTTCTATTTGCTGTCACCGGTCTAAGTCGGCATGGAATTGGGGTTGGTCTTCCGCCGATTCAACTCATTGGTGGACACGCATTTGAAAAGCGGAAAATGGATACTTGGAAAATTGAGAATTTACGATGATAAAGTTGTCAAAACGAATGATGATGGATCTGAGAAAACATTGCCATTTCCACAAAAAACATTGCCCAATTCAATCGTTGGCTTTGCTCATGTTGACATTTAGTAGGTTTTATTGATTTGAATAAATTATTTTTAGCTTTGATTTTATAGTTTGCTCAATTCCATCGATGTCATTGCTTTTCTCCAATGCATTGGTCGTCTTTTTAAGTCGCATGTCTCTTTGGGTTTATACATTTATTGGGATTCGGATTGGAACATTTTTACAACTTCTGTTTGGCCTCTGTTGAATGTTTCGGCCATCATCAAAATACATTTTCGAGAATATTCATTTGTTTTTCGAAACTTACGTTGTCTCATTTCACCGTCCATTCTCTGTGATTGCTCCAATCTTCGAATGATCGCTTTCGATTATGGCCAATTTCTTCGATTTCCACCCGATGACAGCAAAGTATCATCCGATGGTCAAGCATTGTGCAAATGGTTGCACACGCCACGCGCGGATGGCCAACCAAAAATGCTCAAATGGGGTCGGGACCTAGTTCCAATGGACGCACTCAAAATGGTCGATTCCATCACCAATTTCATGCCATTTTTGTCATTTTAAGACCTTTTTGAATGCCACCACTTCTGTCAGTTTCATCATCCGTTATCGTTCTATTACTTCTGTTAGTCCATTTCAATTGGTCAACTCACTGACGCGTGAACAATTGACAAATCGAAGAATTGACAATGAAAGTGACTTGTGGCTAATCGAACGGAGTCCAATTGGCAAATGTGCGAAACAATGGGCCGAATGGGAGCGAGAAATTTTAGAGGATGAGGAAAATGATTGGAAATTGCTCGGAATTTTCTTTAGATAAACCGATGCATTGAATTTTTTTGTGGTATTTTTGCCTATGTCCGAATAAATAAATTTCTCAAAGTTGTTTTTAGTCAATTTTTTACAAATTCCTATTTTTAGGGCTACTTTGGTAATAATTAATACCTATAGTGCCCCCGGGTTCGGTCCTGGTGTCGTTTCGGCCCAAAACCAAATAGTAAAACCCAAACGCCATGGCTTCAAAAACCGACCGTTTTTTTTTTTGAATATCTACATTTGAAAAAAAAACTCCTTCATTTTTTAGTTTGATTACCGATTCGACTCATTGGTGGACACGCATTCAAAAGCAGAAAAGACATTTGACAATTTGAGATGATTTTTAGTTAAAAAAGTTAAGTTTTTTACAATTTTTTCGGCGACGTTTTGTTCTGCTCCGCCCTTTTTAAATTCAATGTTAACAGTAATCTTTAAGATAAAACAAATTCAGAAAATAAAGCAACAAAAAAAGTGGCTAAATAAACATAAATGCCAAAAAATAAACAAAACATGTGGTTGGGGCAGAGATGCGATTTTACCTTATTTATATGGCATTTGCCTGATTTTGGGGTCCGCGCCCGGTTTTTACCTGATTTTCGCAATTGCCCGGTTTTTGCCTTATTTTGCCGGGTTTCTTATTTTTAGTCATTTTATTGAATTACGATGAACATTACGCCAAATGTTAACCAATTAATACTCCATTTAATAACTATGTGCATATTCACAACTAACGCTTGAAAAATTACAAATTTTTTGAGATCGAATTTCAGAAACCTTAAGCGAATGAGAGCCGGCGGTGCCGATAGGCACCGCCGGGAAAAATTTTAAAAATCAAGGTGTGATTTAATACAGATTTTGATCAAAAACTGGTCAAAGGTGCCCCGGCGGTGCCAATAGGCGCCGCCGGAAAATTTTTGAAAAAAATGAAATTTACTAAAAAATTTGGCAAATATGAATTATAATAGATTGCTGGATCTCTTTATTTTCAAAATTCGTTTAAACCACTGGTTTTTGGAAAAAAACAATTTAAAAACCGTTTGAAATTCCCTGCCATGGAGGTCGGATTTAAACCGCATAAATATTTTGAGTTACTTTCTTCAACTCGAGACGATTCAAAAAAGGGGGCTGGCTCGTTTGGGCCCCGACGTTTGGGCCCCAGGCTCATTTAGGGCTTTGTAACTTTTTCCTTTGTGAACCAAATATTATAATCTTGGTGTCATTTGAAAGCTCTTCAGAAGCTCTACTAACACTCTAAAATAGAAAAAATTTACCTACTTATAAAAAAAAAATTATGAATTAAAACATACAAAAATTTTGACTTTTTTGTGATCTTCAAGTTGTAACTTTTTTCAGAGTTTGTCTATCGCCAAGGAATACCTTACTAATACCTTCTAAACACTTAAAACTTTCGAATGATACCGAATTTGTAAATTTTGGTTCACAAAGAAAAAAGTTACAAAGCCCTAAATGAGCCTGGGGCCCAAACGACCCCGACCCTCAAAAAAGATATATTGTCACGTTAAGTTAACTAAATTGTATAAAAAGCAAAAGTACCGTAACATACCCCAAATAAATATACCATTTTCTTTATTAGGTTTACTTCGACATGTCGAGTCCCAATCAATCTCTTATGACCCTAATCATCATAAAAGTATTCCCGAGGTGCTGCAATGCCAAAAAACGGAATTTCGAACTGGGCCACCGGCGTTTCGGCCCCCATGGTTCGGCCCTTGGTCGTTTCGGCCCAAACAGAAAATGGACACTTGACAATTTGAGATGATTTTTAGTTAAAAAAGTTCAAGTTTTTTTACAATTTTTTCGGCGACTTTTGTTCTGCTCCGCCCTTTTTAAATTCAATGTTAACAATGTGTAATCTTTAAGAAAAAAACAAATTCAGAACATAAGTGGCTAAATAAACATAAATGCCAAAAAATAAACAAAACAAGTGGTTGGGGGTCAAATGCATTTCCATTAAGATGTTTAGGCAAAAGTTCTCAGATTTAAAATTTTAAAGGGGCTCATTTGGCTGTCAAAAAAACTATTTCTTGAAAAAATTTATTCGAATAAGCAAAAATCAGAAAAAGTATAAAAATTCAGGAGAAAAGGCCTCAAAATGATGATAAATCACAAATGTGAGAACACCCTGTGTTTAGAGGGCATTTAATTTAGGTTTTCAAATCAATTTCATGTTTAGAATTATATTAAATAATTTAATGCATTTGGCCCATTTCAAAACAAAATGAATGAATTTAAATTATTTCAAAATCCAACAAAAAACACTCTCTTTTCTTCGCCCTTCCATCATCATTCATTAATTGTTATGCGGCGACTAACAGACACATCAAAGAAACAAAAACTCTTTGTTTGTGAATGAGATGAGATGAACAAATCAGAAGAAATGGTGCAGTGAGGCGGTGTTAACTTGGTTCGCCGCCGGCGCCGGAACATTGTAGTCAAAGGAAAGGTCGGCACGGTGCATCACGTCCACCGTACACACCGGCTCATCCCAGCCGAATTGGAGCTGTAACAAATACAATGTAAAAAAAATATGAAATTTTTTAAGGACCTAAAAACTGAAAAAATTAAAAAAAAAAATCATGTAAAATGTTATTATTAAAATTTTTTAAGTTTCTTGTAAATTCCTTAAATTATTTGGAGATTTTTGTTGAAAATTCCATAAATTTTTTGGAATTTTTCAAAAGAAAACAAGTTTCGAACGAATGAGTTTTTTCAATTTTTTCTGAAATTTCCGCGGCGTGATTTTCGAGTGCACCCAACCGTGTGTACCTCAACTGCGGACCATAAAACTCAGCGCGCATGGGCATCGCACAATGCACAACTCGACGTTGGTGTTGTTTATCGGTGGTGGCGTTCGACGCTCCACGAACACAACGCATTGGCCGGTGCGTGTGTTGCGCACCCAACGCATCGGTAGCTGGTCAACGATGTGGCCATAGTTGCGGACGATCAGCCGAACGGTGAAACGGAGAACGGACGGGGACGACGATGACGGAGACGACAACGCATTGTCATTGACTTCAGCAGTAGCCGATGACGACGACGATGATGGTAGAACTGTAGGCGAAGGTCCCAAAACGATAGCAGCATTGTCAGTGTTGAGATCCTGTAAATGAAAAATTGGCACCATTTGATTTGAGGAATTTTTAAAAAATTTTCACGGCGATACATGTCAACCCAGCAGGGATGCAATTCGTCCCAAAAATTACGAGTACGAGTAAAAGGAGTAATATGTTTTTTTAAATGGGGAAAAAAATTCGCCTTATGTGAAAACAAAGAAACGTATCTTTAAAATTCCTCTTTTTAAGCCACCCCCCTCCCCGAAATACCAGTTTCCGATACGGCTTTGCCGGACAATTACCAACAGGTACAGTCATGGTCAAAATTGTACGGACACACTCACTATATGTTATTAAAATGCTGAAAACCAATTAAAAAATGAAAGTGAAAAAAAGTTTTGTTTTTCAATTTGGTAGGGTTTTTTATGGGCTATCCATTAGAACCATTCATCAATTTGTAGATATTCTGTGTATGCGATACAATTTGGTAAGGCGATTCGATACGCCCCCAATTTCTAGTGGTCAAAAGTGTATGGACAGTTGTTTATTTGCGAATAAAAATCAATATTTTGTGGTCAAAAAACCTGAGAAAATTCGAGCTAGCATAAATTTGATGCTGATCTAAAAATGTATTTACACCGAAGTGATCAGACCACTCCTTCACGGTTATCTGAAAATCCAAAAATTGCTTGAAACCTTGGAAAATTTTTGAAAAAAAACCCTAGGGGATTGGAAAACATGACTGTATTAGAACACATTAAACAAAATAAAAGCAAATTTACAAAAATCATTTTGACTGTTAAATTAATTTTTTATGAAACGAATTAATAAAAAAATAAAAGCAAAACAAATATTTAAAAAAAAATTAAGTTAGGGGAATGATCTTTGCAGCCCCGATAAGTCCGACAAACTAAGCCTAAAATCTGTAATAAAATGGCGTTTCAATCGCTTTGTACGGGTCGTTTTACCTTTTTAAGCTTAAACTTTTATTCTTATTTTATGTTTTTTCGAAATAGGAAAATAATTTTTGTTTTCGTACGATTGAATCGAAAAACTAAATTTTAAAACCTAAATTTTCATTATTAAATTCCGCAAACTATAATTGTCCTTGCCGATACCTGTCCCGTATAATGCAATAATATTCAATTTTAGTTGTGGTTACAAAAACCTATCTACTCCCTGAATTAACCCCAAAATAGTTGCTAAAAAGTAAAAAATTGTTCGGAGAAAATGTGTTTTTCGTGCTTCTCTCATCAAGAATTATGCGAAAATCCCAGTCCTATTAATATAAATGAGTATTTTTTGGCATTTTTCTCTAGAATTCAGAAATTTTCTAAATATCCCGGCGGCGTCTATCGACTAGAATTTCTAAAAGAAATTCTTGAAAATACCGATTATTAAATAAAATGGCCAATTTTGAGGCATACTATTTTGAAAGATTTCAAAAGGGATTGAGTGTGCGGCAGTGCCGACAGGCGCAGCCGGGAAAATTTTTAAAACCTGTAAAGTGATTTGTTAACAAATTTTAAATAAAATATTATTTGTACAGTTCAAGTTAAAATTCGTTTCAAAAAAATTTAAAAAATCTTTTGAAATAAAAAACTCGCCTTTTTCTCAAAAAGTGAAAGGTGAAAAGCGAAAGGTTGGTCAATCCCTGGTGTGTACAGAGCAGGGATGTTGTTCGTCTCGCTTCTCGCCTTTTTTGGGTTTCTCGTTCTCGCATTTTAGCGCGAGATGCGAGAAATTATATATTATTTTTTCTTTATTTTTAAAGCAATTTTGTTAACTTGAAAAAAAAAATTTCCGGCAGCGACTACCGGTTACATGTTGGGCGAGTTATTTTAGTTGTCGGGCTTTGAAAATAGGCACTAAATTTATAATTTTGAAAAATGAAGGGTCAGCGGTGCAGATTAGGGTCAGCCGAGAAAAATTTTGAAAATTAGTATTTTTGCAAGAAACCTTGACAAAAAAATATCCCAATTTTTTAAAAAATTTTGAGAAAACATGCGAGTGGAAGTCAGGTGATGCCGATAGGCGCCACCGGGGTAATTTTGCATTTGATTTAAAAGATACGACCCCCTCAAAAAAGAATATTTCTTTAAAAAAAGAATGTATCACACCCCTGCTTTAAATTTTTTGGAATTTTTTTTTTGTATTTAATTTTTTTTAATTTTCTTAAAAAAATCAAGTTTAGAAGGAACGAAATTTTTTTTTTGTTGAAAAATTTTATGAAATTTCGCGGCGAGATTTTGGGGTGCACCTTAACGAAATGCTCCGTGGAGGCGGAATTACGGATTCAAGCGTAGGCTTCGGATGGTTTGAAGTGATTGTGAAACAAATGAACATTCAAATTTTTATTTATTTCTTTAACATAAATTAATGTGCCATATTTAAGCCTTCATGTGCCCATGTGCATATAAATTTTGTGGTTTAATAATAGTTCAGTTTTCAATGACTACGAAATAATTTTAAACCGACCCCTCAAATAAAACGGACCGACTATACCGCAAATTTTTTATCCACCCCCTACTGCTGGTATTTGCGAAACGGGTCAGTTTGGCGTGGCCGTTTTGGCGTGGCAGTTTTGGCGTCGTTGGTTTAATGGATATAACTTTTCTCAGAGTCAACCAAACTAGATATTCTTAGTATCTTTCGACAGTTCTTGGTAAGTTCTTAAGCCTACAAAATTTCAAAAAATTTGGTTAAGCTAAAAAAATTTTATGTTCAAAAAAGTACAAAAATTTGAGAATTTTGAAAATTTTCGAGTTTTTTGAAAGCAACTTTTTTTTAGCTTGACGAAATTTTTTGCAATTTTGTAAGCTTATAGAGCTTACAAAGAGCTATCGAATCATGCTAAGAAAATTAATTTTGGTTGTCTCTGAGAAAAGTTATATCCATTACATCCAACGACGCCAAAACGGCCACGCCAAAACTGCCACGCCAAAACGGCCACGCCAAACTGACCCCGACCGGGTATTTGTATACAAAAGCTCAGTATTGCGTCGAACCACTATGCAACTTTATCTCAATTTCAATATTTGGGCATTACTATGAAAAAAGGTAATTAGCAGCCGAAGCCGATATCAGATTACTTCATGGTTTGGGACACACTCACATTGCTTAAAATTAGGATAGTTTCTTTCGAAAACCCCTATTGGTGGCACGGAGATTTGTTTGCCAAAAATTACATTAGAAAGTAGAGACCGGCGGGAGCGGGACTCCCACGGGAAAAGACGGGAATCCCGCTCCCGGTGGGAGTCCCGCTCCCGTTTCCCGCTTTTTTGCCCGAACGGGATTTTTTACGGGAGCGGGAAAAAAGCGGGACTCCCGTTCGGGAGTCCCGTCTTTTTTGAACTCCCGACTCCCGCTCCCGTAAATTTTTGTGCCAAAAACGGGAGTTAGTTCTCAGGGGCTGGGGCCGGTGGTGCCGGTAGGCGCCACCGGGAAAAATTTTGAAAATTATGGTCTGATTTGTTAAAGAATTGTGAACTAACAACTGCTGACCATTTTGGGGAAAATCTGTTGATAAAAGGGCCACAAATTTTCAAAATTTCCCCCGGTGGCGCCTATCGGCACCCCCTTCCCCCCCCTCAAGTCGGGTTTTGGATGAGGCCGCAAATGTCGGGGCACCTATTAAATTTACCCTCCTTTTTCGAAAAAGAAATAGAAGCTCTTTTAGATTTTCAAAAAAAAAAAAAATTGGGTTTTGAAAAAAAACTAGGCTTGGATTTTAGCCGAACACGCAAAATGCTATTTTTTTTTAAACAAATCTATTCTAAAAATACAGTCTTATTATTATTTTTTGTTATTTTTTTCGTGCATTTAAATAAAAAGAGTGGTCAAAATGATTTACCAATTTCATTTGTCTTAAATTTAATTTTTGAAAATTTTTTGAAACTCCAGCTCCCGCCCGGGACTCCCGCAAAAAATTAGCGGGATTTTTACGGGAGCGGGAAAAAGGCGGGACTCCCGTTCGGGAGTCCCGTCCCGCTTTTTTTGAACTCCCGACTCCCGCTCCCGCTCCCGTAAATTTTTTTTTACCGGTCTCTATTAGAAAGGTTATAATTCTATACCAAATTGCATAAGACCGTATGTTTCTAAATCTTTTCACATTAAGATATGGGATGAGCAATAGATTAATCTCCGCTGATTACTTTGGGGGGCGCTGCAAATTTGAAGACGCAGTTTCTCGTCACTCTTCATATCATAGTTGACCATTTTTTTTTGTTTTTTGTAGCTCACAAAAAATGTCTTAGTAATAATCGAAATTTCAGTACAGCCTAAACTCCAATTCCATATTTGAATGAAAACCACTGTTTTTTTTTTGTTGTAAAATATGATTTTCTTTTTTTGAATACTAAATTTGCAATTTTTCTCCGCTGCGTTTCAGGTCACAGCGGCAGGTTTTGGAAAAATTTTGAAAAATACGCCTTTATTTCCAGAATTTCCAATAATTTAATGACATAAAAGTTGATTTTTCCGTGGCTTTTTCTTCCTTTATGATGTCATCCACTTCCGGCTCCATTATAATCACCGATTTGCCATCTGCAGCGGGCTTGATCATTGATGATTTTTGTTGAATTCCACTTGTCAGGGCCACCTGCTGCTGCTGTTGGGTGGGGTCACAGTTTTGTTCAATTGGGCATCACTACAGGCATTTCGTAAATCCGCCATTTTTAATGACATTCCTTAGAATAAAGCTTCATAACTTTTCTCAAAAGCAACAAAATGAAATAACCTTCGTATCATCAGATAGCTCTTATTTCTCTCTAATGGCACGCTAAATTTCAAAAAAGTTTATGAAGTTTAAAGAAATTCTAGGCATTTAATAAAAGTGGTTTTTTGGCAATGTTTTTTGAAAACAATGAAATTTTTCAAATTTAGAATACTGATTTAGACAAGTGAGAGCTATCGTACGATTCCAAGATTGGTTAAGTTTAGTTGCTTTTAAGAAAAGATAAGAAACTTTATTCTAAGGAATTTCGTTACAAATGGCGAATTTAACGAAACGTCCAGCACGAAAAAAACAAAATAGCATCCTAATTCTTCGGGAAATTTTTATGAAACCCATTAATAACAACTGGGTTTACTTAATTGAGAAACAGCCAAATCCTGATAGTTATGAAATTCACCAATTATTTTTCAGAAATTTTCTTTAAGAAAAACTTAATGGAGTTTAAGGAAAAAAGTTTTAAGCGATTTTTTTCTCGGCGAAATTTCGTCCTGTTCCGGGGGTGGTAGTGAAGGGGGGAGGAAGGAATACCAAGACAAATCGTGGTATCATGCAAAGGCTCAAAAACAAGAATTGACCGACCTGTCTCATCCTTGCAGGTTGGTTGTTGTACGCGGCTGTGGCACCACCACCACCAAGCAGACTTTGTTGGTTGTTCTCGTCCGTGATGCTAATGGTCGGCGCCCTTGGCAAAGATGAAACACCGCCGACGCCCACAACATTCCCAACAACACCGGTGGATACCGTAGGCGATGAATTTACAATGTGATTGATGGTGGCGGTATTACTGTAATTGATTATAAAAAAATGTAAAATTAGAGGAGAAACAATAGTTTGGAGGCCCATTTGAACAATAAAGTACACACACTAGTGAAAGATTATTCGGAGCAGCTCGTTTCCCCCCCCCCCCGCCGGAAAGGTTATCTGCCTTCCATTTAACAGCGAACCCAGGTCCAAGAGTTTCGGCCTGTTCTTTTTTGTTACCATAGAAAAAAAAATTTTTTTTTTTTTTGGTTAAACACACACTAGGCTTCGAAAAATAAGACTAGCTAATTATTTTAAAGATTTATATGATAAAAATCTATCTTCAGAAATTCAGGCTTAAACATCCTGAGTTTGTCGGGAGAAAACCGATTTTTTGAGAAAACAGGACAATACTCTTGTGGGAGCACCCAACATTTCGCCGCCCGATCGCCAGGACAAAATTTTTCCGCCGAAATTTCGCCGATGAAATTTCAGAAATAATCGTTGAACAAAAAATCCATTTGTTCGAACCTTTTTTTAAAGAAAAATTCCAAAAAACTAGAAGAAATTTTCATAAAACTTGGAAAAACTTCTGAAGTAATAAAATTTTTCATAGCTTACTTGAAATTCATAAACCTTTCAATTCTTTTTCGAAAATTTCTTTAAAAACTTTAGAAAAGCGAAGACAAAACCCTTCTAATGTCCCTCGATCCTAAAAAAACACACCCAAGTGCTGCTTCCGAAGTCATTATGGTCGGACAGGCAACAGCGGCAGAAGTTGCTGCTGGTGAGCCTTCCTTCTGGAACTCATGCTGAAGCTGTTGAACAACACTGGGCACACCAGCGGCAGCGGTTGCAGACGCACAGGACTCAGAAAGCGTGCCGGAGGAAGTATTTGCCTGGAGACAAACAAACAAAAAATTTCGGCGCCAACGGTTGAAAAGTATTAAATATGTAGTAACAAAAAAAGTTCAAAAGCATAATTTCACACAAATTTTAAAGAAATTTTTAAAATATGTCCATAAAAAAAGGAATTTGTGAATAAAAAATTCCCTAAAAATCAGTTAGGCATTGAATCACCTCAACGGCATCGTCTCGTTCATACTTTGCCGGCTCAACAACAGTCACCGCGGGAAATTTGACAATGTCCGACGGTTGGACGGCCGACGAACCAACGGCAAACATTGTGCCAGTGCCAACACCACCGCGGTTGTTGTTGCTGACGCCCTCGTCATCAAGACCACGTTTGCTGTTGTCAGGGTCAGTCTTGTCAGCTGAATGGGTACCAATTTATCAAGAAATTAAAGTCGCTTTTAGTTGAAAAAATATATTTAAGAAAAAGTTGTAAATTTTTTTTCTGTAGGCCAATAGTGTAAAAGGAAATTTTTTTCATTGATTTTAGCAAATTATATTAATCAGCAAATAGCTTTTTAATTATTCTAATTTACTTTTTCAATATCTATAAATAAAGAAACATTAAAAAAGTTTTATGGACAATTTCTTTTTATCCAACCCTTTGTCCTTTTCTCTACCTGCTGAGTTTGGGTTGTCAATGCTCGGTGGCGGAAGCTTGACCTCGGGGAAGTCTAAGAATTATTAGTTTAGTTCACGCGCCGCAAATTCGGCCAACCCAATAATAACTATTTCAGCCAACAAAACTCACCTTTTGTCAAAAGTAATTGAAGAATTGAACGAGGACCTTAAATTTAAGACAAAATATTCTGAAATTCACTATAAAAAAGCCAACTGACCTCTTAGCACCCGTCCAACAATGAACGGGACCAAAAAAAGGGGCATTAGCACCCATTTTAAGAGTGGGGACATCGTTGTCGTATTTGTTGGAGTTGTCGGAGCTGTCGTAGTTGTCGGAGCTGTCGTAGTTGTCGGAGCTGTCGTAGTTGTCGGAGCTGTCGTAGTTGTCGTAGTTGTCGTTGGTGTTGTTGGAGGGCAGCAGAGCTCAGCGGCTCGCGTCATGAAGGCGTACACTTCATTCGGCCGCCTAATAGGTGCCGCATTTGACGACGACAAAAGGAGGAGGAAGAAAATGACGAAGAAAAACTAAAAACGAGAATTTCCACAAAATATAAATGTTCATCCGAGCGGGGAATGGGTGCACCCCAAAATTTCGCCGGAAAAAATTCCGGAATAATCAATATAATCGAGAATTGATAAGATCTTAAGAAATCTACCAAAAAGTTTAGAAAACAATTTCTTTTGTAATAGAATTTTCAATGAAATTTTATGAAATTCACCAATTATTTTTCAGAAATTTTCTTTAAGAAAAACTTAATGGAGTTTAAGGAAAAAAGTTTTAAGCGATTTTTTCTCGGCGAAATTTCGTCCTGTTCCGGGGGTGGTAGTGAAGGGGGGAGGAAGGAATACCAAGACAAATCATGGTATCATGCAAAGGCTCAAAAACAAGAATTGACCGACCTGTCTCATCCTTGCAGGTTGGTTGTTGTACGCGGCTGTGGCACCACCACCACCAAGCAGACTTTGTTGGTTGTTCTCGTCCGTGATGCTAATGGTCGGCGCCCTTGGCAAAGATGAAACACCGCCGACGCCCACAACATTCCCAACAACACCGGTGGATACCGTAGGCGATGAATTTACAATGTGATTGATGGTGGCGGTATTACTGTAATTGATTATAAAAAAATGTAAAATTAGAGGAGAAACAATAGTTTGGAGGCCCATTTGAACAATAAAGTACACACACTAGTGAAAGATTATTCGGAGCAGCTCGTTTCCCCCCCCCCCCCGCCGGAAAGGTTATCTGCCTTCCATTTAACAGCGAACCCAGGTCCAAGAGTTTCGGCCTGTTCTTTTTTGTTACCATAGAAAAAAAAATTTTTTTTTTTTTTGGTTAAACACACACTAGGCTTCGAAAAATAAGACTAGCTAATTATTTTAAATATTTATATGATAAAAATCTATCTTCAGAAATTCAGGCTTAAACATCCTGAGTTTGTCGGGAGAAAACCGATTTTTTGAGAAAACAGGACAATACTCTTGTGGGAGCACCCAACATTTCGCCGCCCGATCGCCAGGACAAAATTTTTCCGCCGAAATTTCGCCGATGAAATTTCAGAAATAATCGTTGAACAAAAAATCCATTTGTTCGAACCTTTTTTTAAAGAAAAATTCCAAAAAACTAGAAGAAATTTTCATAAAACTTGGAAAAACTTCTGAAGTAATAAAATTTTTCATAGCTTACTTGAAATTCATAAACCTTTCAATTCTTTTTCGAAAATTTCTTTAAAAACTTTAGAAAAGCGAAGACAAAACCCTTCTAATGTCCCTCGATCCTAAAAAAACACACCCAAGTGCTGCTTCCGAAGTCATTATGGTCGGACAGGCAACAGCGGCAGAAGTTGCTGCTGGTGAGCCTTCCTTCTGGAACTCATGCTGAAGCTGTTGAACAACACTGGGCACACCAGCGGCAGCGGTTGCAGACGCACAGGACTCAGAAAGCGTGCCGGAGGAAGTATTTGCCTGGAGACAAACAAACAAAAAATTTCGGCGCCAACGGTTGAAAAGTATTAAATATGTAGTAACAAAAAAAGTTCAAAAGCATAATTTCACACAAATTTTAAAGAATTTTTAAAATATGCCTATAAAAAAGAGAATTTCTGAATAAAAACTTCCCTAAAAATCAGGGGACAAGCCAAGTTATGTCATTATAGCATCATTGTTTTCTTTCTTAAAAATCCTCGGGGCAAAAAAAAAAATTTTTTTATGTTATCGAGGGACGAACTCAACAGCAAATATTGTTAATAAGAAGATACAGCCTCGTAAAGTAAATGCTTTGCCCCTCAAAATGGGAAGAACAAATTCCATAAAAATAAAAATTGCTCTAATGAATTCGAGAGAGAAAATATATAAAATTCAGCAAAGCTCCTAGCGGGATTTGAACCGCCACAAAACCAATGGGACTTTTTCCAGCTGAGTCAACCAACCAATAATTAAAATTCCTCAATAAAATAAATGAAAATTCAATATTTTCGTGATGTAATTAAGTCCAATTAACTAATAATTAATTAATGATTCCCCTACCTGTCCAATGGATTGGCGATACAAATGCTCCAGCTGTGCATGTTGTTGAGCATTGAGGGCCAGCACTGTGGAGCCGGTCGAAGAGGAAGCCCAACTGCTGCGCCGTTCTGCGCCCATTATACCGCCACAAAAACTGGAGCTCTGAGAAATTAATTTTTTTTTACCTTATATTACTGTACGCCCCCACCTGTTTAGCATACGGTGTCCAAATGTGTCGTTGAAAAGCCGATGATAGTTGGGGCGATTGATGCTGTGGTGAGTTTACACGGGCACCCGATGTGCTCAACAACAGGAGACCACCCGTGATTAAGTGGACCTTTAAATTCGCGGAATTGACCTCATCCAAATAAAAATGTAGGGAAAAAAGTATGGTTAACGAAAATTATTGGAAATAAAAAAGGGAAATTTTTGTATCAAAAAATAAAAATTACCAAAATCCAGAAAATCGCTCTCAAAAAAGTTACATTTTAATAATCGAATATATGGTATTCAGACAGAGAAAAACCAATATTTTCGACCCACTGATGTTAGTCTCATTCCCAAGCGCTAGCCTAAAATTTGTCCCCGAAATTTCGATCAAAACTTTGACCCTTCCCCAGTGTCCATCTCTCAAACTAATCAAGTTTTTGGGCAGACAATTAAAGTCCCCACCGTGTTCCGCTTGCAGGTGCCGCGCTGGCCACACAGGTAGAACTCGCCTTCTTCCTCCACGCTGCGGCGTGTGTGTGTCGGCGGCAGCGAATGTCGCGTGTTACTGTTGTTGGTGTGTTGTGATGTATTTGCCCACGCGGCACGTGGTGATGTGTCAACCGCAAACTGTTGGGCGGCTGTCAATTAGAGACAATTATTAATGCCAAAAATAATGTTCCAAGCCCAGCAATCGCCCGTCCCCATCATTCTTGGGTTTTAAAAAAATTTTTATAATAAATTCCGAAAAATCAATTTTTGAAAATTTTCATTTTTTCAATCGATTTTTTTTTTGGAAAATTTCAAAACTTGTATTAAATAGGGCTGCGAATTATATGGAAATCCCTATTTTTTTCCTGAACTCGCAACGGCCTGAAACGCACGAAAACATTTGTTATATTTTGGCATTCTGTCCATATTTTATTATGTCCATTTTTGAAAAATTTTAGAAAAATGCAATTTTGAAAAATTTTCAAAAAAGTACTTACTAGAAAATTTATTTTGGCAAGAATTTGGCAAAAATTATTAACTATTTAGGTTTTTATATAAATTTAAAACAAAAATTTTTAACCTTTGTTTAAAGTAGTAACTTTTTATGATTTTTTTCGTGACCTTTGGTTTTTTGTGCATTTTTTGGCATTTTTGAACCAGTGGGGGGGGGGGGGGGGGGGGGGGGACGCAGGGACGCGACGCGTTTGGAAATGGAAGTGCACCCGTCCGTCCGTTCAAAACCCACCCGCATTCAGCAAGTGATCAAGTTGCGCAGCAGCGACCACCGCCGTAGCCTGCGGTGTCGCGCGTACCGCCGTCGTCTTAGCAGCGACGCCTCGCCGGTTGGCAGCACAGTGGTGCTGCATTGACTTGTAATGGAAGGAAGAAGAGGACGCGGATGCGGGAGCGGTACATGGCGATTGTTGGTGCAGTTGCGGTGGTTGCGTTGGTGACACTGACGATAATGGGGAGGAGGACGGCATATCATCGGCAGACGGCGCAACAGCATGAGCAGACGATGCTGTCACCATGCTCCAGTCACTGTCATCCGTCTCTTCCTGAAATTTTGTGGCATTTTACAACATCTTTTGAGCCTGGACGGGGACGAAGCTGATCGATCGTTATATTTTACAAAAATTCTGGGAATGGAAGTATACCTGTGCAAGGGGGGGGGGGGGGGGGGGTCAGAGCCCCATTTTCCTACGTTCGACCTTTTTTACTATTCAAATCACTTTTGGAACTTTTTTTTTTGCTTTTCAACTAAAACGTTTTTCACATCATTTTATCATTGAAACACAAACATACATTTAAAAAAAGAGGGGGGGGGGGGTCAACCAAATTTTGCGAAAGGTTCAAACTGACATAAATTCTCTTATTTTCCAAATTTTCTCAAGTAAAAAGTTTTTAAAACTTAATCAAATTTGCAACAAAAAAACTATTAAAGTTCAAAAAATGCCGCTTTTTAAAAGCACTTTTTGCAGGAATTACAAATTAAAAACAAAAAACTTTAGTTGAGGGGGGGGGGGGGGGGGGGCGGGGGGAAGTGCCGCGGTGCCGAACATGAATATTTATAATGGCCAATTTTGAAAAAAAAAAAATTTTTGTAAAAAACAATAGGGTCCCCCCCCCCTTTTTTTTGGTTTAAAAGCTATTTTAGGGGTTTTAAGGGTCGGAGAATCCGATTCTGACATTTATTTTTCCCTAAATTCGAATCCTGAACCCTAATTCGAACATTTCAAAAATTTAAAATCACCTAAATGTGTCTCAATTTATTCTGAAAACATTAGTGTGGCTTATTTTATTAAAATAAATGTCAGAATCGGATTCTCCGACCCTGAAAATCCCTAAAATAGTTTCTAAACCAAAAAAAAATTAAAAAAATTTTTACACTTTTGTATGACTTAAAGTAAACAAGTACCAAAAAAATCAAAACCCCGGGAAATGAGTTTCATTCTATTCTAAATGATCAATTTGTGCCAAATCACCAAACGCCCAAACACACACACAAACCTTGATCCCGATGATTCGGTCCCGCATTGTCAGAATGTAGTGAAAGCTCTTCGAATAGACCACCAAAAAGCCTTGCCCGTTTTTGATGTACAAGTCGTGCATTAAAGCGAACTGCTCCGTGCCGGCCGTGTCCAGAATTTCCAACTCCAACACGCACTGCTGTCCGTCCACCTGTGAACAAATATGCAATTAATATTGTTTTTTCAATGAAAAAATGAAAAAAAAATTCACCATTATATCCGGCACTCTAATACGCTAAACTCGAAAAGAAAACTATGTACAATCTAAAATTGACAATATTAAAGAAACAGATTAGCATTAAACATAAGCCTTAATAAATGGCTTAACAATGGCTTATGAAAAAATGAATGCTTCAAAACACGTAGGCATTTTAATGATACCAAATTAAAAAGTGACCCATTTTTGGAAAAATCTGTTAACAAATTTAACCAAAATTTTCTGGTGGCGCCTATTGGCATTAAAAAGGTCAAATCCAGATATATTTGGGCATTCGTGAGCTCTTGATGAGTTATCTGGGACCGTAATAAAAGAAGATGGTAATGGTTAGCTAACTATAAACATGGTAAAACGCCAACCCGAACCCGACCCATAGTTCCACTCTTAACTAACAAATTTTAAAATTCTGCCAAAAATCATGAAAAATAGATAAATATATAAAATTACTCAAAATTGGGATAAAATACCGTTCAGAAACTAAAAGAATTGAAAAATAATATGGATATAAAATCGCAAAATATGGCCATAAAAATGGACCAAAAATCGCTAAATATGGACATAAAATTGCAAAAATATGGACAAAATTTTTCCAATTTGGGGTAAAATTTCAAAAATTTCAATTTATTGGTTGAAATTGCAAATGAGATATAATTTCTAACATTTTTTTGGGGGTAAAACGCATTCGATATCTATTTTTTTAATGAAATATATTTTTTTTAAAAAATGCAAAATTTTTTGCAAAAATTCGAAGTTTGAGGGAAATTTTGATAAATTTCAAAAAAAAATTTTTAGGGGAGTATTTTTCGTTTTATTGCATTGTTCTTATGAATTTTTTGAAAAATGTCAAAATATGTACATAAAATATGGACATAATGCCAAAATATGGACAAATATGGAAATATGGGGCGCACCTACGTTTTGTCGACTCAGTCAAAAAACCAAGTGTTGATTTTGTCAAAATTATTCATAAAATTTATTTTTCATAATTTTAGACGCTGAACAAGACACTCCCTCCCCCCATAAAGCAAATTATGTTCACACCATACTAATTTTATTAAAAAAAAAACATTTTCGGGAAATAGAAAAATGAATAATTTTGATAAATGATAAATAGTTCTGTCGCCAATCCTTTTCTTGGGGCCTCTTGGCTCTTTCCGGGGAACCGGTCGGGTCACTCCGTTCGTGACGGCCGATCGGTCGAGCTGCTGAGGCGGGATTGGTTCCCGCTCCTCTTCACCACTCTCGTCCCTTTTTGGCGGCACGCTCCGTGCGCTGTGCCTGCCTGCCGTAAAGGGAATTCCGTACCCTTTCCGCCGCTCGCTCTGTTGATGGGTCTGATGTTGCTGATCGGTCCGATCAGCGCCGAAGGGGGACGAAAATGGGAGGGGGGAGGGGTAACAAATTGCGGGTGCTGTTGGGATGGAAATGTTGTTGAGCAGCGATTTGCTGCTGTTGCTTAGCGGCACCACCGACAAGATTTGTCTGACAGGGCTTGTCGGGACCCTGGTAATCAGTTCAATTGGGCGTCAACTGCTGTTACGAAAGGGCTGGTCCTTGGGCGGACGGTTCAGCACCGATCGGCTCTTCCCTCCGTCCTTGTGCTGTTTGAACTCGTCGAACACGGGAACTGGCTCCCGTTTCCGTTTTCGGATGCTCCGGCTGGTGGGAGGCTTATTCCGATCCGATTGTTGCTCCGGCTGGTGGGAGACTTTGTTTACGAACCGCCTATTGGAGGCGTTCGCTGCCTGAACTGCTTGCGCTCTACTGACAATCGGGCCAACTCCCGAACCTCTCCTGCGACAATCGGAAAGGATTTAGTGTCGGGAGGGTTGGGGAGCTCGACGTGGGCTGCCAGGAAAGGGAAAGGGTCAGATTTGGAATGGGCGCCTTGAACGGCCCCGCACGACAGTTGCTGAACGTGATGAAGCCGAGGAGGGTCGTTTTCCCTCCTGTTATCCCCCGTGCACAAATTCCGGACAAAATTTATTAACGACGCGAATTGGGTTAACTGATGGAATAAAATGCGAAACACAAAAAATGGGACGGTGGAAGTGAGAAGGAAGAGAGCGCTCCCTCCGGGGAGTTCGCTTAAGTAGACAATTTAGGGGGCGGGGGCAAAGAAAGGCACGCGGACAAAAATGTGAATAGGCAACGCAATGGATGAAATTGTGAATAAAATGATTGGGGACAAAGGAGAGAAGGCGCAGAATAACAAAATGCAAATTGAAGATGGATTGGATAATGGGGAAAAAATGGGGAAAGAAAGGACTTTGTGTGAGTTGTTTTCACAAAGTTAGAGGAAGAGATGAGCCAGCCGATGAAAAGAATATGAAATGAGAAAATGGTGGGGAGCAAAGATTAGTGGGACGGTACAAATAGATTCGAAAAATAAGTGTGAAAGGAACGAAAAAAAAGGAAGAAGGTGATCAATTTGAAGAATTGTAGAAGCGGGATTCACCCGTTCGCTTCAATGCCTTCCTGCCCCTTTCTTCGTTCGGTATTTGCGCGATTGGGCCTTGATAGTCCGCTCGTCCTTGGTCCCGATCAGTTCCCCTTTAGGCCCGGTGCGGAAGACCGGTACCCCCGACAGTTGTGGCGGGTTTTGACCCGCCTTCTCGTCGCCAATGCCATAATTGGCGACAAGTTCAATCGTTTGTCTCTTCTTGATCCTCATCTTCATTTCGTACGCTTCGTGCACGCAATCCGCCCACATAGGCTTTCATCTGTAGACAGAGCAAATGAACGGAGTTCCGCTTGGAATGCATGGTCATAAATATGGTCCAAATTAACCGAAAAATAAAATAGGGAAATTAAAACTATGAACATGTAACTCACTACTATCAAATAAAGGAACTATTCGTGCCAATTGAACAGCGTTGGCTTAATCGGGATCCGGGACGAAGGCATTGGCACTGGCTTCTTGTTCGACTACTGTTAGTCCAATTTACACTATTGAGACGTAGGCGAAAAACGCTGCAAGACCATTAGGCTTAGTTTACGATAAGCACATATCCATGGCGAACATGTTTTTCGGGAATTAGCGTCAGTGCGAGCAGCTTTCTGAAATTAGGAAAAGCAATTGTCACCTACAAACTTCACCATTCAGCTGAAACAGTTCCGCGTAGTCTCTCCTTGCAGAGAGTCGTCGCCGTAGAGCTGTTCAAGGCCCATTTCACGCCACTTCCTATAGAGCGCTTGACTCTTGTGAAAAAGACAGCCAGTCAATTGTGCCGTCGGAAATGTCTCTCGCATTGCCCGAATAGTCGCTGTTTCGAAGCCGACCATCAGCATCACGAACGAGAACAACCAACAAAGTCTGCTTGGTGGTGGTGGTGACGCAGCCACGTACAACAACCAACAGCAGTTGCTTTCCGCAATTTTGGCACAGCAGCAACAACGACAACAACAAGGGACTGACGATGACGAGGATATGGTAGGAGCTGATTACTGTATATAGAGAAATTTCATCCGACTGACTTAGTGCACCTTTTTTCTAAATACTTATAATATAAGTTAGTGATTTTTTTTTTTTTGATTTTTTGCTCATTAATGGCTATAAATAGTTATCTGAGACACTAAATTTGCTTAATTTAAAAGTATTAAAAAATATAAATAAATTCATAAAAAATATATTTTGATAATTTAAACTCCATCAAAGTCTGCTCTACTCGTTGATATAAATTTCATTTTTTGGAAACACCATTAAATGATCCCGAATGCCGAAGTAAAGTTTGTTGAGTGTTTGCCACAGTACTTCTTACCGTAGTCATTTTGTCTTTGTATTTTTTTTCTCATTACTGTCTTTAACAAAGGATTTATAGGATTTAACGAGCACAAACAATGGATGGTACATGAAAGAGGAGGACACAGTGATTTTGAGCGCTGAAGTGACTTTGAAAGAATGAGGAAGAAAAAGTTGGAGAATTGCCGATCAGAGTAAAAGAGGAAGTGAGAGATGGAGAGGAGGAAATTATTAATTGAAATGTTTGTTCTCTGAAAGACCAGTATTTTTTTTTTCATTTTAAAACATTATTACGATTCATAAAAAAGCGATTTCATCCGACTGACTTAATGCACCTTTTTCTAAATACTTATAATATAAGTTAGTGATTTAATTTTTTGCTCACAAATGGCTATAAATAGTTATCTGAGACACTAAATTTGCTTAATTTGACTGATGCGAACGTGATTTATCAAGTGAATGGTTGATCTTGACTTCCAAAAATTGCCGTATTTTAGTTGAAGGACAATATTGGTGCGAATAACGAGATATACAAATGCGGCGAGGTGCTCGCTTGGCCCGATAGCAACCAGGCAACGGAAAAGAACAAATTTGAACATCAGCAAAAGGAGCTGGAGGCGATCTTCAACCCGATCACCACCACGCTATACCAGTCGTCTGGTGGCGGAGCAATGCCTGAAAGGATGAGACAGGTCGGTCGGCACTCCTTGGCTTTATTTGATGATCATAAATTAAGTGAAATTGAGCCTGCGTTATTTTATTTAATTTTTTTTTAATCAATAGAAAATCTCGTTTTTTGAGCCTTTGCATGATACCATGATTTGTCTTGGTATTCCTTCCTCCCCCCTTCACTACCACCCCCGGAACAGGACGAAATTTCGCCGAGAAAAAAATCGCTTAAAACTTTTTTCCTTAAACTCCATTAAGTTTTTCTTGAAGAAAATTTCTGAAAAATAATTTGTGAATTTCATAAAATTTCATTGAAAATTCTATTACAAAAGAAATTGTTTTCTAAACTTTTTGGTAAATTTCTTAAGATCTTATCAATTCTCGATTATATTGATTATTCCGGAATTTTTTCCGGCGAAATTTTGGGGTGCACCAGGGTTGCCGCGGGTTACCCGAAACCCGACCCGAGCTTTTTTTGAAAACCCGACCCGAAACCCGAAAATTGGCTGGGCGTCTGGTGTAGTGATGTTCGAGACCGAAAATTTCCCGAGACTCGAGACTCGAGACCGAGACCGAGACTTGACCCCGAGACTCGAGGCCGAGACCGAGACTTGACCCCGAGACTCGATACCGAGACCGAGACCAGAAAAAACCCGAGACTTTTCTCGAGTCGAGACCGAGACCGAGACTTTTTTCAAAAATTTTTCTTACGCACTTAAAAAAATTAAAAAAAAAACTAAAATCATATAAAGGTCTGCGGTGAATAATTTCAAAATTTTTCTTGTGGCGCCTATCGGCACCACCGGATCCCTTTTTGCTTAGGTTTTCTAAAAATGTATCCAAAAATTCCACAAAAATTGGGCTTCTTTGGAGCTAAATCTGTATCTGTTACAAAAACAGACATTAAATTTCCAAAAATTCCCCGGTGGCGCCTTTCGGCACCACCGGCCCCCTTTTGCCTTTGGGTTTCTTAAAATTTACTCTAAAATTCAACAATTTTTGCGCACGCCTATTGATAAAAACAGGTGAAAAGTAGTGATGAATAAGTTATTTAAATGGTTTTCACGTTTTTCACACTGAAGAATTGGCAACATGACGATTCGTCCGGCAACGATTCGTCCGCCCATCCAAAAAAGTGCCAAAAACATAAAATCACTTTAAATTTTTGTAGTTTTTCTTTTGGCATTTTTTATAAGTTCTCTTATTAACTATGTCAGATGTTAAAAAATTGAAAAAGTTTTATGTTTTTGGCACTTTTTAGCCGGGCGGACGAATCGTCTTCCGGATGAATCGCACGGCAGCGGAAGAATTGGCTTAAAAAATTACCCATTTTTTGCCTTATTTTGAAAATTTTAGCCCGGTTTTTGCCCTATTTTCGAACTTGCACGCCCGGTTTTTGGGTTTGCCAAGGACACCCCTGTCCCCGGCGGTGCCGATAGGCGCCGCCGGGAAAATTTTTGAAACTTGGATGTGATTTAAGAACACTTTTTGAAGAAAAAATAAATGAAAATTTAAATAAAATTAGCATTATGTCTTTTATTTATTCAAATTTAAAATTCAACCTAATTTAATGTTTTGCTAGCTAACGAAAAGCCAATCTTTAGGGGTGTAGGATAGTCTCGTTTTTCGAGACTAAAAACTCGAGACCGAGACCGAGATCGAGACCAGAAAAACCCCGAGACTTTTCTCGAGTCGAGACTCGAGACCGAGACTCTCGAACATCACTAGTCTGGTGGTGCCGATAGGCGCCACCTGGGGAAATTTGGAAAATTTATGGCCAATTTGTTAACAAATTTTTCACCAAAAATGGTCAATTTTCGCCTTATTTTGAACATTTTTAAAGAGTTTAAGTCACGGGTTCGATTTCAAAATATTTGAAAATACTCATCAGAGTATTAAAAAATCCTTACTTGGCACAAAATCTTCAAAAAACCCTCCAAGAAAACTATTTTTATATTTTTTTGAAACGATTTCTTTAATATTTTTAAAAACTTTTCCGGGGGCACCACCGGACATTGGAATCCTTTGTGGAATTTTTCAATAAAAGGACCCAAAATTGACCATGGGAAAATCTGTTAACAAATAGGCCATAAATTTTTAAAATTTCCACCGATGGCGCCTATCGGCACCACCGGACACCCATTGTCTAGGGGTTCTTTAAGTTTATCTCAAAAAACAAAACAAAAAAGCTAAAAGACTCCAAAATTGCCCTAAATGGTAACGAAAAATATAGTGCCGCCAGAAAATTTCTTAAAATTTGGTTTAGATTTATTAACAAAAATGGCTCAATTTTGGAGTATCTTGAGCCTATTTTTATGAATATTTACTAATTTTTAAGACAAATTTTGAAAAAATCAAAAGCAAATGCTGTCCGGCGGTGCCAATAGGCGCTGCCGGAGAACTTTTTGAGAAAATTAGATAAAATTTATAGATAAAAAATTGTATAAAAAATAACGTCTTTTTGACATTTTTTTATTAGAAAGCCGATAAATGAAGTAATATTCGTATGTTTTCCACGGCTGGAATAACTCTGAATGATTTAGGTAACCTATTATCGGCAAAAAATTTTGTAAAATTGCTATTTTTGCACCACAATTTGCCTATTTACATATGATGTTACAAATTAAGAAAAACAAATTTCGTTTATTTATTTGAATTAAATTTTTGACCCGATACCCGAAACCCGGTTTTTGCCGACCCGAAACCCGAGTTTTTTCTCGACCCGCGGCAACCCTGGGGTGCACCCATTCCCCGCTCGGATGAACATTTAAATTGGTGGTAATTCTCGTTTTTTAGCCTGCCTTCGTCATTATCTTCTTCCTTCTCCTTTTGTCATCGTCAAAAGCGGCACCTCTTAAGCGGCCGAATGAAGTGGCCGCCTTCATGACGCGAGCCGCTAAGCTCTGCTGCCCGCCAACAACACCAACGGCAACTACGACAACTCCGGCAGCCACGATAACTCCGCCAATTAAGAAAACTACGACAACTAAGACAACTCCGACAACTGCGACAACGATGTCCCCACTCTCAAAATGGGTGCTAATGCCCCTTTTTCTGGTCCCGTTCATTGTTGGACGGGTGGGTGCTAAGAGGTCAGTTGGCTTTTTGTTATAGTGAATTTCAGAAATATTTTGTCTTTTAAATTTAAGGTCCTCGTCAATCCTTCCAATGCTTTTGACAAAAGGTGAGTTTTGTTGGCTGAAAGAGTTATTATTGGGTTGGCCGAATTTGCGGCGCGTGAACTAAAAGATTGTAGAATGAACTAAACTAATTATTCTTAGACTTCCCCGAGGTAAAGCTTCCGCCACCGAGCATTGACAACCCAAACAACAACAACATTGATGATGACAACAAAATGAAAACAAACTTCAGCTGCCAATGGGGCCACCAATTGAACAGCCTAAAGCAATGAATCAGGTAGAAAAAAAACTATAATCCTTCACACCCAATTTTTTTACTGTATTTGTCTTTGTATTTTTTTTCTTATTACTGTCTTTAACAAAGGATTTATAGGATTTAACGAGCACAAACAATGGATGGTACATGAAAGAGGAGGACACAATGATTTTGAGCGCTGAAGTGACTTTGAAAGAATGAGGACAAAGAGATGTTGAGGAGGAAATTATTGATTGAAATAATTGATCCCTAATCACAAAATCAATTTTTGTTGCAATTTTAAGACATTTTCACTTATGAAAAAAGTTCATTTTGAGGTATAATATTAGAGTGGAAACGAAGAAATAGGAAACCCGGGACCTCGGGTTTGGCCGGGACTGTAAATGGTGTAAAATTCCTATAAAATACTGGAACCAATGATCGATTTTTGTTGTTTGAAGCTAAATTTAAAAACTTTAAGACTGAAAAATAACTCATGAAGATTTGGTGAATGCAGGAAAATTCAAAGACAAATGGTCCACGAACTTTTTTCAATTTGAAATACGCACACATTATGAAACGCGCTAACTACTGATTCGTACAACCCCGACTCGTACTGGTACCCCGACTCGTACTTTTTTTCTATTTTTTTGTAGATTGTTCGAATCCGCGCCCCTGGGTTCGGATTTTGAATTTTATAAGCCTAATGATGGAGAGGCGAAGAAATCCTCCGAATGATTTATTTCTAAAAATGCTTTTTTTGGCCCCACAACTTTTTTTTTGGCCCCATGAAAGTTTTTGTTAACACTTTGGCTATTGGACTTGTTCCTCCTTATTTGTTTGGCAATTTTTCCTTAGGAGATCTTGAAAGACCTTTCAAGTATAGCAATTTTTCTCAATTTGATTAGGTTCGAAAAAATTTAGGATGTTTGGCTCAGACGGAATTGCCCCCCCCCCCCTTTTGCTCCCTGTGATCAATGTGTCAATTCTGATTAAAAAAGGCTTTTCGCTTAATGACAAAGTTAATTTAATACCTAAAACTCACTGGGCGAATTAGGTCGGGCTCGTGCACCGGCTTGGGGTCCGAGTCAATTCGGCGCTGACGTTTCGGTGTTTTTGGTTCGGGCAGTGTTTTTCAGTGCGGATGTTTTGGTACAAGTAGCCCATGGCTTTCTTCAAACTTGATCATAATTTTTCCGATGGGATCAACATGCTATTTTTATTAACCTGAAAGAATGATAATATTTGAAGAAAAATTTTTTTTAAAAATTGCGACTTAACGGTGCGCCGAAACGAACCATCTGCGCCTAACAGGGCGGGTTACTGTTTTTAAAGGGGGGGCTATAAAGGAGAACAATTTCCTCATAGGTTTGTTTACCCAATTGATGACGAAGGACTGTTGGCGTTTGTGCGAGGGCCGACCAAATTTGAGGAATTTTGCCAAGGAAAAGGCATGACAAATAAACAGGCCATGCACTTCTTGGCACAATCCTATGGCACTACCATTGGCATTTTCAACTTAATGAGATTGGCATTGTGACAAAGTTGACCCATCTGAACAGAAGATTATTCAAAGTCAATGATGTGCCACTTAAGGTAAATATTAATCATAGGGCCCAGAGCCCAAATCACATAAAACCACTTTTATAGGTTTTCTTAGGTGCTGAAAACGATAGAAAACCAAGAATTTTCACTCGCTCGACCTTTAAACCGGTTTTCGAACCGTTTAAAAGCACGAAAAAATGGGTGAAAATCAAGCAAAAAAGCCCGTAAATTCACTTTTTCCTAGCAAATATGGTATCAATCAAGAGCTCTCGATGAGACAAATCGATTTAAAAGGAAAAGAACGAAGAGGAAAATGCAAATTTGTGACTCACCTACGACTTGAAAAAATGTTATTTTTTGATGAGAAGATGGCGGCCAATGGTTGGGCGGAGGGGGGTGGGGAGAGGGCTGATGGTTAAGGGAATATGGCCATTCAACATTCTCTTCTCTCAAAAATGGTCAATTTAATCCGCTTATACGATTTAACCCGAAATCCTGATGAACTCCTACAAAATCTGTACGATTTCAATTTGATCCAAAAAAATAAACCATGCCCCAACTGCAATTCTCCTATGGAAATGCGACAGCGGCGGAAGATTTTATTTGGCGTTGTCGTGCCAAATACCAACCGTGGCCAAGGGCATCTTACGCGCAGTGTGACACAAAAAAGAGTATCCGTGATGGCACTTTCTTTGGAAGAGTGGAAGGATTCGGCGGCGGAAGCAATTGTCCATGTTCCAAGTTCGTAGACTTTTGGCCAAGACACCGCACACTCGACTACGGCGGCCAGTAGGTGGGGCGCCGCTCGCTCGCTCCGGGCTCCTCGCGCCTGATGTCGGGCCTTCGGCCCGACATTAACCAGGCGCTCGGAGCCCTCCGCCGCTCGGGCGCCCCACTACTTGCTCCGTCATCGCATGCTCGCCATTGGCGTGCGCTTCGCGCCTTTAGTTCACATTTTCGACTCAGATGCTCGGCTTTGCGCACATGTGGTCTCGTGGGCACAAATTGATCGGCATATCGCATGAATTAGACATGAGCTATCCACTCATCAAAAAATAACATTTTTTCAAGTCGTAGGTGAGTCACAAATTTGCATTTTCCTCTTCGTTCTTTTCCTTTTAAATCGATTTGTCTCATCGAGAGCTCTTGATTGATACCATATTTTTGTCTTATTCCCAGCGAATCCTCATTTTTAATAAAAGTCTCTTTTCTCGGTCTCGAGTCGAGAATTTTCTCGGTTTTTTGGAGTCTCGTTTTTCGGTTCTCGAGTCTCGTGAAATTTAGGGTCTTGAGCAGCTCTACAGAATACCAAGTTCCGGTTTCCTAAAAATATTTGGGAAGCGGAATTCTGTTTTTCGATTTCTGAAATCAGAAATTAATTTTCTTAGTACTTGATGAACCCCTAGCAAAGAAGAAATTTGGTGATTTTTTTTCATCGCGTTCGCAGAAATATCAATCAAAAACCCCAACAAAATCGCCATCAACATCACACTGCCATCTTCAGCCGTCGGATATCGATTTGGAATTAGTACTTTACAGAAAAATGCCACTTCAACTGCTGGACAGCGAACCACATTTATTTTGGAAAGAATTTGAAAAACAGTTTGTGTTTTGTGGCACCTATCGCACGACGATACTTGTCCAGCCCGGCTACTTCGGTCGCATCTGAAGAAATGTTTTCAGTGGCCAATGATGTGTACAATTATCGACGCTCAAGATTGGATCCGTTCACTGCGGAAAAACTTGTTTTTCTTCACAAAAGCATTACTATTCTTCATTATAAATATAGATTTTTAATTTTTTTGAGAAAAAGGTCGGTGGATTGTCCGAAGATTACAAACAAATATCTATACATATTAATACCGAAAAATACCGCGGTATTTTGAATTTTTAATTCGGTATCGGTATTTCGGCAAATACCGATACCGAAAAAATACCGAAATTTGAGAAAAGTCTCGGTAGATATACCGAACGGTATATACCGAAAAAATACCGAACGGTATACCGAAGAATACCTCGATACCGTGCCGCACACTACTCTCAATATCGCAGATTCATTTACCATTCAAATCTTGATCTGTTTTTGATTTGAAAGGAAGCGAATTGGAATTGTAACAAAGAAAATGGCATATCAATAAAAAAACGATGCGAGATTTTTTGCAAATATGTACATGTTTTGTATGAATATTTTTCCCGAGTGTATCTTGAAGGTATTGTTGCAGTGTTGGATGTTCTATTTTGGCTCCTTATGATAACTCTTGGCAAACTTTTTATTGTCTTTGACCAAATTCTATTTTTTTGTGGTTAATTAACTAAGAATCCACAATAAACAGAGATTCTGGCCATAACTTTGTTCCAAAGATACTAAATTTTTTATTCTTAATATTATTTTTATAGCCCTAAGTTTTCTCGATTAGCATGTAAAATTTCAGAAAATTTCTTTTAATTCCCAAAAAAGTGATGGCCTAAATAAACTCAATAAACATTTTAATTCATATTTCAAGGAAAATTTAACATCTTCTTAATACAGTTATTGCGAATGCATATACATCAGGGATGCCGCTCGTACTCGTTACTCGTGATTACTCGTGACTACTCATTACTCGTAGAACGAAACAAAAAAAATAGAACGAAACAAAAAAAAAATAACTAAAAAAATTTTGAGCAACGAAACACGAAACGAAACGTGTGCAAAGACAAAAATAAAAATTTTAGGGGTCAGTTTTTTTAAAGAAATCTTTTTTTTTAGGGGGTACTTTAGCGGTACGTTTTCGTTTCGTGTTTTGTGTAAATTTATTCGAAACACGAAATGCTCAAAAAAGCACGAAATTCGCAAAACTCGGAACGAAGCTTGGTATATTTCTATATTTCGAAAATCTATTTGTCCAAGCCTTTCCTTTCGAAGGTGCAAAAGAGAGGGTTACCGCAGCGGGAAAAAAAACTCGGGTTGAATTTCGGGTCGGGAAAAAGATAGAGGTTAGGGTTTCAGGGTCAATCAAAAAAGTAAGAGATTTAAAATTTGAGCACAAAGCCAAAAAACTGACAAAACCCTCGAAATTGAATGATTTTTGAAGCAAAATCTGTTAACAAATTCGACTCGAATTTTCAAATAAAGTTTTTTCCCGGCGGCGAAAAAAGGTGTATATTTTTATAAATTTTGACACGTTAGGACCATGTTTTTATAAGTTTGACACGTTGGGATCACTTTTTTGAAAGGCGCCGCAAGGGAAATTATGAAAATAAAATTAAATGTAAGAGGAAAGTTTGATAAAAATTGTAAATTTTGCATTTGCTGATTCTTTAATTTTTAATTTTTTACAAATTAAAGCTTTTTTTAAAAGATATCTGAAAAATAAAAGGAAGTTTTTTGTTACGGCGATTTTTGAAATACTGGGCTCCTTTTTGTTTGAAACCCGAAAAAAGGCCTCCCCACAAACAAGAATCAATTTTTTCGTACATCAGCATGACTGTTTTTTTGAAAAACTGAAATTAGACAAAGCATTTTATCATTCTTAGTTTTATTATTTATTTTTACATCCGATGAATTATTTTTTCTTATTTTCTTTTTGCTTTTTCCATTGCGCTGAGTTCCTTTTGTATTCATTAAATTATTTGAATTTGTTTAATACAAATAATGTGAAACTTTTTGATTCCCTTAAATTAAGCAGAAGCAAAGCGATTAAGCACCTCACAAAAAAGTTACATTTAAAATTTGCCAAAAAAAAGTCAGAATTTTTATGAGTTTTGGTTTATAACTTTTTGGTAGATTAGTATTTTATTTTTATTTTTGAATCAATAACAGATCTCGTGAAGGTCTTTCGAATGGTACCAAAATAGTAGAATATGACCAAATTTGAAAAAGGTTATGAAGTTCTAACGATAGCTGGGACGGAGTTGGCCCCTACCGGGGTTTAGTCGTAAGATATCGATATTTTCACTTACCATTCCAACCTTAACATTCAGTTTTTTGATGATAAAGGAAGGGATTTGGGATCCTATTTGTTTAAAAATCTTATGCTTTTTAATAATTAATAGCATTGTTCAAGCAGAACATTTTTATTTTTTTCAAATAAAAAAGTGTATATTTTCGGCATGAAAAAGTGCAGAATGAAAGAAGATATTTGGCATGACATTGGCAGTCTGGGGCGAAGCAGGTCAACTCCGTCCCGCCAACTCCGTCCCGCCAACTCCGTCCCGCCAACTCCGTCCCGCCAACTCCGTCCCGCCAACTCCGTCCCGCCAACTCCGTCCCGCCAACTCCGTCCCGCCAACTCCGTCCCGCCAACTCCGTCCCGCCAACTCCGTCCCGCCAACTCCGTCCCGCCAACTCCGTCCCGCCAACTCCGTCCCGCCAACTCCGTCCCGCCAACTCCGGCCCGAGCTTATCAGCAAAAAAAAAAAATATTCCAATTATTCGCACTTCCCTAAATTTTCTTCGTAAGTTTTCACTCAAACCCCCCACTTAAACCAGTGTATATAAAATGACTCGATACTCGTGGCAAAATACGAGTAACAAGTTAGGAGTAACAAAGTTTCTATTAAACCCTTAAGAAAAATCTCCGATGAACCCAAACTTGCCTCAAAACAGTTTGGAAACACATTTTTCGAACTTTAGACAAATTTTTTGCTTGGTAATATTTTTAAATCGTAGGGGGTTCCCTTGTGTGTTTTTTCACTTTTTTAGGGGCCGAAACGCCCCGACCGAGAGGCGTCAAATGATACTCTGTGCCGACAAAATCTCATTAAGCTCTTTTTATGCCGTAACGATACAATGAAATAGAAAATTAAAAAACAATTGCGTAAGCATTTCAAAAAACTCAGCCAACCCTAAATTTGAAAACTTTTGTTATTTTTTTCAAGTTTTTGGACATTTTTTGGGGGCTTTTTGGATCAACGGCATTCAAATTATTACCGACGTCGCCAGCAGGGGCATTTAGCAGAAATGGCATATTCCAAATGCCATTTCCTAAGTAATGAAAAACTGATTTTGTGTTAACATCATTCACTTCCTTCCCCTTAATCGCTTTTGCCATTTCCGACATTGCCTTCATTCGGTGGTCAAATTCTCTTCTCGCTGCCTCCCCACTTTTTGATTTTCCTTTTACCATTTCTTTTACATTTTCAAATATTTTCCCAATTTTTCCTTTTCCGCTCATTTCCTTCTCATTTACCAAAATTGGCTGAGGCCAATTTAAGAATAGCACTTCAAATTTGTTTTTAAATGTGTTTCTGAATTGCGAATTGAACAAGAAATTGGCCACAATGCTCAAGCAATTGATGGCATCCATTAGAGTTTCATAATTTTTTATTTTATATTTGCCATTTTCAAACTCAAATTTGGGCTTTATATTTGCCGGAAATTGTTTGGCAAACTTCAATGCCTGTTCCCGTCCAAAACCTTGAAAAGATCTGATCAAATAAATTTAGGCTTATACCCCTAGGTTTGCGTGTGTGTGTGTGTGTGGACCATTTTGGTGAGTGTTTTGGATTTTCTAACATTAATAATAATTGGTGCTAGGTCGTTTCTTAAAAACCGCCGCCACTATGGGCGTTTCTTAAATCCTCCATTTTTACTGAATTTTCGACTAAATCTAAACTTTTCTGCAACCAACTAAATGAAATAATCTTGGTATTCTAAGATAGCCTTGAATTGCTCTATAAGTTAGATAAATTTCAAAAAATTGCATTAACTTTTAAAAAAATTGGAGCTAAAAAAGTGGAAAAAATTGCCATGATTACTTAATTTGGTTGGGTCTGAGAAAAGTTATGACTTGATTTACTCGAAAATTCAGTAAAAATAGCGGATTTAAGAAACGCCCATAGTGGCGGTTTTTAAGAAACCTCCCAGCACGATAATAATATCAGGATTTGGAATGGTATCGAATTATCATATAAAAAATTTCTTTAAAAAAAATTTTTTTGTTTTAAGGTCCTTTTCTATTCGGCGACATGAAGTTTGGGCACCATAAAGTCAATGTTAAAGTTAAAAGATATATGTCCTATCTTGAATTTCCCGGTGCCAATACTTCTTGGTGACCAAACTTCCCCCTGCGATCTATTCAATCCAATACGAGGTGCGATATTTGAGGACGCGACATTTGAAATAACAAATAAACAATTAAAAAGAAAATATTAATAAAAAATTTTTTTTGTTTAAAAATTAGAACATTTTTTTCTTTTATCGCTAAAATCCTCAAATGTCGGTTTATCCGCAAATGTTCTCCTCAAATGTAGAACCTCAAAAAGTCAGTCCTCAAGCCATCCCACACTAATTAACGCGGTTCGTCGCTAAGGGCACTTTTCGTACGGTACTTGCGGTACGGCTGTTCAGTCAAAAAAAATGTTTAAGTATGAACAAATTTGTATTAAAGCGTCCTTGAAATGAGTTTAAACCAATTTACGGGGTTATTACTAGAGATCGGACAAAACAATTAATTGATCAAAAAAATCAATTAACTGGAGCAATAAATTCATCAATTAATTGATCAATTAATTGGTTGATCCAGGTTTCCGATCTTTAGTTATTTCAGAAACCCAAAAAAAAAAAAGACTGCGACTATCGAGCTCAAATTAACAACCGAAATCCAACCTTCGAGATACACTCGGAACAAATATTCATACAAAATGACAATGTATTTGCCATAAATTTTGCATTGCTTTTGGAAGGGTTTGACTTCAATTTTGGCACAATTCCAATTCTCTTTCTCTCTCATCAAGAACAGAACGCCAAGATGGGCATGGTAAGTGTATTCATTAACAAGGGCATTTATACGGTTATGCATTTTTAAATTTAGCTTGGTAGCATCGCCAATTTCTTTGTCTATTCGTTCAGTGATATTTTTGACAATTTTCTCTATGTGTTCTTTTTTCTCATATAAATGCCCAGTTTTTGGCAGACCCCTCACAAAGTCAAGAAATTCTAAGTCTTCTTCTTCAACCTGAAAATGGAAATAAAAAAATAAATTTACAAAATTCAACTTTTTGAAATTAAATAAGCTAATGGGTTGATTGAAATTCAAAAAGCTTTATCAATAGCGCCAAATGACTTTCAGCTCACAAATGGTATCGTTGGGAAGGTGCTATGACGTTACTCAAAAAAAACCATCAAAAAGATTTTTAACAAAAAATTATTTATAACTTTGCTATTAAGCTACCAATTTTTTAATTCTTTATTAGCCTGTAGAATTTAGAAAATTCCATTTAATTTAAGAACAGGTTATGGCCAAAGAATTCACGAAATCCAGGGATTTCAAACATCTTTCGTTATAACTTTTTCTTTTTCCCGGACTGTGGGAGGCCTGAAACGCACGAAAAACGTGCTTTTAGCTTAGTTTGAAGCTTCTAGGAAGTGTTTCTATACCAATATTTTCAATATTTGTCCATATTTTGGAATTATGTCCATATTTCATCATTTTTGAAAAAATTCATAAGAAAAATGCAATAAAACAAAAATCTCCAAAAAAAAATTTTTTGAAAATTATCAAAAAATCCCCTCAAAAATAAAAGAAATTTCGATTTTTTGCAAAAATTTTTCGCAATTTTTTTAATATTTCTGATTAAAAAAATAGATATCGAATGCGTTGCCCCCAAAAACTTGGAAAAGTATCTCATTACAATTTCATTCAGCCAATAAATGAAATTTTTTGAAAAAAATTTGCCCTTAATTGGAAAATTTTATGTCCATATTTTGGCTATTTTATGTCAATATTTCGCGATTATATCAATATAATTGGACGTCCTAGTGATGAATAATTTTTTTTTTTTTTAATCTTCATTTGGATGGTTTTTTGAGTAACGCGACCCAGCACCGTTAGGAAGCCCAATAAAAAATGTTGCTTCAGATCTTTCCCCCAAAGAAGTTCATCCTATGGGGTCGGGGTCGGTTCACCGCCGGACTCGTTTAGGACTTTGTAACCTTTTTTCTTTGCGAACCAAATTTTACAAATTCGTTATAATTCGAAAGCTTTAAGTGTTTAGAAGGTATGAATAAGTTATTTCTAAGCGATCAAAACTCTTAAAAAAGTTACAACTTTATAAACACAAAAAAGTCAGAATTTTGGTATATTTTGGTTCATAACTTTTTTATAGGTAAGTAATTTTTTCAATTTTTGGAGAGTTGATAGAGCTTCTAAGGGGCTTTCGAAAGTTACTAAGTTTAAAGAATTTGGTTACCTAAGGAAAAAGTTATGGCGTCCGAAAGAGGCTGTAAATAAAAAAAAAAAAACTCACCCTACTGCTGGAAATTAAAATAAATAAGGTGAAAATTTCTAAAATAAAATTATTCATGGGGAAGAAAAAGAGCAATGGAAGAAATAAAATAATAAAGCGAAAAATGATGGAACTGCTGTTAATCGGGAAAGGCATTTAAAGAAACACCATTTTGTATGTTTATTGATCATAATAATAATAATATAAAAATCATTGCTTCAGAGACCAATCAAAACAAAAAAAAAAATGTCGCAGCTTTTCCATGCTTGGGGTGCGCGAAATTAGTTTTAAGCATTTTTTAATGTTTAAGCGTAAGATAAATGGGCCAATTCAATTTATTATAATTTTAACTCGAAATGTAAATACCAAGATTAATTGTCCAATCTTTAGCTATAGTTTCGCTTGACCATTGGTTCTGTTGAAATCAAATACTTAACTTAATAATTACAGAAAAGGTCAAAAAGAGAAGAAAATGGTCAAGTATTAGTAGAAAATTTGAAATCGATTTTTTAATAAATATACAAAAAAATTCTTAAAATATTTCAACAGCGTTTTCAAGAACTATCCACACCAGGGGTGCCGCCGATCTCAGATTTGAAAAATCGGAAAACCGGAATTCCGATGCCAAAAATTTTTTCGGAAACCGGAAAATCGGAATTCCGGTCCAAAAATCATCGGAAATCGGAAATTTTTTTTCTACAAAATTACTAATTTTTTTTTATAAATTTTTTTTTGACCAAAAACTTCTCATTTTTCGAAAATTTTTATTTATTTTTGAGAAAATTAATTCCGATTTTTTTCCGATTTTTCCCCAAAAATATCGGAAATCGGAATTCCGATGCCCCAAATTTTTCTCGGAAATCGGAAAATCGGAATTCCGACCCCAAAAACATCGGAAAATCGGAAATCGGCGGCATCCCTGATCCACACTCAACGATAATTTAATTGGTCTGTTTTTATTTTATTTTAAAGATTTGAAGGGGATAGGGACGGAAACTTTTTGAAATTTTGGATGTGTTTTTCTAACATATTTTGCATAAAAATAATCAAGGTTGAGGATTTTATTTTCAAAAACCCACGAAGTCCTCCATTAAAAATTTGGATTTAATTTGTAAAGGGATGAAAGCGTAATTGTTAACCTCAAATTCTTAAAAGACCAAGGCTAAATCCTAAAATATGGTAGCTCTGCCTTATTCGGTTTGTATAATTTGTTATGAAAACTAAAAAAAAATGCTATCTTAAATGTATTTGGCGTAAAAGTGAATTCAGTATTTATTAGGTAAATACTCAACTCGTTTTTGGCCAACTCGTTTTTGTCACGACTCGTTTTTGACTCAACTCGTTTTTATTGTCTTAACTCGTTTTTATTGTCTCAACTCGTTTTTCGGGTTGAAAAACCCTAAATCGAAGGGAAACGAAAGGGAAAAAATAAAAGCCGGAGGTTTTCGGGGTCGCTGATCACGAATATGGCATTAGTTTTTGCCAATTCCTAACTCCGGACCCCGAACTCGAACAAAAAGTCGAAAAATTTTAATTTTTTCTAAGTCGCTTTTATCGACAATAAATGTTCGAGAATATTTGTTCAAAGCTATATGATCTGTTTTTATGGGCTTTAAGTAGATTTTTGGACAAAAAATTTTTTTTTATGGAAAATAGAGTTCACGACTTTTGTTCGAATTCGGTACCCAAAAAACAAAATGACATCATTCCAAGTCGAATCTGGCCTATTAGAGTAATTTTGACGGATAAAAGCGACTTAGAAAAAATTAAAAATTTTCAACTTTTTGTTCGAGTTCGGGGTCCGGGGTTAGGAATTGGCAAAAACTAATGCCATATTCGTGATCAGCGACCCCGAAAACCTCCGGCTTTTATTTTTTCCCTTTCGTTTCCCTTCGATTTAGGGTTTTTCAACCCGAAAAACGAGTTGAGACAATAAAAACGAGTTAAGACAATAAAAACGAGTTGAGATAATAAAAACGAGTTGAGTCAAAAACGAGTCGTAACAAAAACGAGTTGGCCAAAAACGAGTTGAATGCCGTCCATTTATTACGATGCGAATGTGATTGAAAAAAACGCTCAACTCCAAAGCATACCTAATTTTCATCTTTCTGTGCGTTGTAAGGCATAAAGCCTATATAAAATGGGAGAAATTAAGGATTTTTGTTCACTCTTCAATTACCTTTACTTCAGCATCGACTTACACCGAAAGTGTCGTCAACATATTATGGCAGAGGAACTCGTGGCGCTCAACCCAGAAACGCGTATCTCTGGCCGTTGGACCATCACCAAGAAGCTTGGAGCTGGCGCGTTCGGAGCCGTCTATTTGTGCAAAGATGAACGTGGAAGACAGGGAGCATTGAAGACAGAACCAATCGATGCACCACACCCACTTCTCTTAATGGAGGTAGTACATCTGACCAGAATTGTGTGGATCTTTAATGATTTTTAAGTTTTCAGGCTACAGTATTGCGCAGTTTGGAAGGACATCAATCAGCCGCTACTCGACACTTTTGTCGTTGCTTAGATCTCGGACGTGATGCGCAGCTTAACGTTAACACCGGAAGGAGGACAGAGTTCAATTACATTATGTGAGTTTGTGCCGTTAGTTGGTTACATGGCGCTTCAAATGTTTTGCTTTCTTTCAGCATGACCTTGGTTGGACCCTCTTTGGATGGAATTGTTCGAGATGCCGGAGACCACTTCAGCCCTGGGACCGCAATTGGATTGTCAATTCAGCTACTTAATGCGCTCAAAGCTTTGCACGATGTCGGCTTTCTTCACCGTGACATCAAGCCAGCAAACACAGCGATTGGACGGATGGAGACCAATGAGCAAAGGCTTCTCTACCTCATAGACTTCGGGATGGCTCGCAAATTCGTTAGAGATGATGTAAATTGTTGCTTTTTTTTTTGATTTCCTTAAATCAACCTCCAATTTTCAGGGCAAACAGCGACGTCCACGAGCTTCTGCTAACTTCCGAGGGACTCCAATCTATGCACCGATCTCTGCACACATAAAGCGTGATTACAGTCCAAAGGATGACGTTGAATCGTGGTTTTACGTCATGATCAAATTCTACAAAGGCGCTGTCCCCTGGAAACATGCGAGCGACGTAAACGAAGTGAGTTCATTAAATGTGAAACCCATGAATGAAAGTGCCATTAAAAGTTCTTTTCTTTTTTAGATCGGCGCCATGAAGTGTCGTCGAATGGAAGACAAGCCGGACAATGTTCGACGGCAAGCCATCGCGGAACTGACAGGAGGATGTCCCCAGGAATTCAACCAAATCCTTTCCCACATCGTGTGTTTTTTCAATCATTGTCTTTTGTTTAAAAGATGTAAAATTCAGGATGCATTGCAGCTAGAGAACCGGCCCAACTACGACATGATCGAGAAACTGCTGCGCGGATACCTAGCCAATAATCGCATCAAGGAGCACCCCTATGATTGGGAAGTGGGGAGACGCAACGCGCACGGACACGGGCACAGTGAGAAACAGAAGAGGAAAAAAAGCGACTCGAAAGATGGCGAAGCAGGAAAAAGCACCTAATCGTGAACTGTCGATGTAATACCGCTTCCTATATCCTGCGATCTCTGCCCTTTTACTCTATTGTATATACATATGCCTGTGATTTGTGCATTATAATCCATATTTGTTTCTGCCATTGTACGTTGTTTTACTGTGATCTATGCCTATTTACTCCTTATTTGCTTGCCATTGAATGTTGTTTTCCCGTTATCGGTCGGTGCCCATTAGATCATTATTTGTAATTCGTTGTATCAACTTATGTTTACTAATAAAATAAGTTTAAAACTTGATTATTTAAACTAATGTATTAATGAAATGATAATAATTTTTTAAAAAATATACCCCAAAAACGAGGGGTTTGTTTGACGTGGGCCTTTTTGGCGTCGTTCGTTATAATTTTGTCCAGAAGAAAGATAATTCAATATTATTAGTTTCATTCGATCAATTATAGGATAGTATGGGACCGGAGTTTTTGCCAAAGCCGGGACTAGGCCCTCGATTTTCAACCGTGACCGGCGCTTTTTTGAACACTTTTTTTTGAAACCCCATAAAATTTTATGACGAATTTTGAATTTACATTTTTTCTTTAATTACTTTTAAATTATCAAAATAAATTGACAAATGAATTCGCTGATCTAAATGAACCTGTTCCTCCTCCCTTTATTCCAAATTTTGTTTTTTATTTGTGTTCAAAAAGTTCATTTTGATGCTTCGCTTTCTAATGTTTTCAGATTCTTTAAAAAATTATTCTAAGAAAAAAAAATCAGCAAAAATGACCAATTTGATAGAAAATTTTGCGCAAAAAAATGACTAATTTTTTGTGATTGATTTTAAGTAAAATCTAATAAATAAGAAGCAAATGGGTTACGGTGGTGCCGATAGGCGCCGCCGGGGAATTTTTTAAAGTCTGGGTGTGCTTTAGTAACAAATTTTGACCAAAAGCTGGTCAATTTAGGAGATTTTTAATGTTGATAGACGTCGCCGGAAAAAATTTCGAAAATCATAGTGTTATTCGTGAAAACCTTTGCACTTAAAATGACCAATTTTAAGGGAACTTTAAGATAAAAAATTTACGCGAATGGGAGGCGGGTGGTGCCGATAGGCGCCACCGGGGGAAATTTTTGAAATTTAATAGTCCATTAGTTAACAGATTTTCGCCAAAATTGGTTAAGGTTTAAGTTATTTGGAATACAAAATTTCGAGTAAATAATTTTTCCTAGATGAACCCATTTGTTTAAATTTTGTTTAGAAAAAGGCTTATTGACGAGGGACAAACCCCGACTCGTACTTTTATGTAGTAAACATAGAAACAGAAAAAAGCGAGATAGTGTTTTTATACCATAGAACAGAGAAAAAAAGATAACCTAAAAAAGTAACAGTTGGGTTTTTACCATTGACGAGATCCTTCGAATAATACCAAGAGTATGTGATTTGATTCGCAAACAAAAATTATTAAAATTTTTAATTGAATTTACAGGTGTGATTTTTCCGGATAATCCGGAATCCGGAAAAATCCGGTCGGAATCTGGCCCGGTTCCGATCTCTAGTTTTTACCACATATTTGAGCATTTTTAGGGACAAACCCCGACTCGTACTTTTATGTAGTAAACATAGAAACAGAAAAAAGCGAGATTGTGTTTTTATACCATAGAACAGAGAAAAAAAGATAACCTAAAAAAGTACGAGTTGGGTTTTTACCATTTTTTTAGCACATACCTACCTATTTTATTATTATTTCAGGATTTTTAGTACATACATAAAATCCTTGCTCTAGTTATGAGATTATGAGTAAAGTTTTAAAAAATGTTTAATTTAATTATTGTAATGGATCCTTTTTCCAAAGCAGCTTTCAGGAGTTATATTTCTTTGAATAAAGACGAAATTCTTAAGCATTATGGAAAATACAATTGATGATGAAGAAGTTGCTTCCTGTGAATCATTTGCGAGTTCATCGACAATTAATAAAGAAAATATGTTCGTCAGTAAAATGCTTGACGAATTTTCCGCTTTTAACAACCCCAGCAAATCTATTCGACCAGTTTTGGTATTGGACAGTGAAACTGAGGAAAAGAACAGATTATCAAGTTTTCACGAAAACCGAACTTATATGGAAATTGACGAACGAAGCTTGAATAATGTTAGCCAACGTAGTTTTGACATTGAGGAAGATTCGGTTGCGGGGATGAGCCTTTTGAAACCTATGGACATTGACGCAGTGAGTTGTGATTGAAAATTGGGCAATCGTATAGAAATATTTAAGATAAATGCATGCGAATTCGACGAGCAATCGCAAAAAAGTTCGCACGGTCATTTTGACGGCATTGTACGAATCCATGGTTAATGAGATGGAAAAATTTATTATTCAGAGAACAGAGCTTTGCAAACTCAAAGAGCATTCACAAACAAGTCTACAGCAAATACATTTAACGGGGCCCTGCCAAAAAGTGCAGCAGGCAGAAATATTGGAATTTGCAGAACAGTCGCAGAACACATCACAGGCGACTTTTGAAGCCATTGTAAAATTGTGGATAATTTTAAAACAAACCATTCACTTTTTAGACTTATGCCGAAGTCAACGAAAAATCGCAAAAAAGTCCAGAAAGGTACAGCACTTTATTATTACCAGATAAATTTCCAAAACTCCATTTGGCAGGTAAAAAGCCATTTGGGGTCGTAGATTTCCAGTAGAAATTGATAAACCTGCTCAAATTTTACATTTCTGAGTCTACTATCGTTTTAGCTAGGCTTTTAAATTTGTGTGATTCCGATTTTTTTTAAAAGTGGTGCATATAGGCGCCGGCGTGGCAAATTTTAAAAACTAATGGTGTTAATTTATGTTAGTTTTTTACAACAAGGTATATTAAGCAGAGTTGCCATCGAGAATTTTCCGAAATAAGGACATCGCAGGTTCAAAATAAGGACATTTTTTAAAACACGCGTCCAAAGCTTTAGAAAGCATTTTTATTCAACAAAATCAACTGTTTACAACATTTTGTTAGCTACGGAAATTTTTTAGCTGTTAGGCTTTGAAACAAGGCTTTTCCATTTTTAATTCCGAAAAAGGAAGGGTAGGCGAAGCCGATAGGCGCCGCCGGGGAAAATTTTGAAAATTATTACCCATTTAACAGATTTTCTCAAAAAATGGTCAATTTTGTGTCCTCTTTATAAAATTTTCAAAAGGGTTAATGTCCGGCGGTGCCGCTAGGCGCCACTGGGAAATTTTTTTAAAAAATAATACGAAATCGCTTCAAAAAATTGTAAAAATAGTCATTTTCTAAGTTTTTTTTTGACTTCAAAGTAAGAAATAAGGACAAAATAAGGATCTTAGGCTCAAATAAGGACAATCCTTATAAATAAGGACAAATGGCAACTCTGATGTTAAGCATTAAAGTGAAATTTAAAACATGTGGTTTTGTAGGGGGCCGAACCGGCAGGTTGACTAAATTGAAAAAAAAAATTTTTCGGCACTTTAGAAATAGCGCTAGAGACAAACAGAAACACTGTGTTTTACAAAAACAACAAACCCTGCTCATTAATGTTGTTCAGGGACAATTACGTACTGCCGGCTCTTTCCAACGATTGCCTTCCGTTCCCTGCGCCTTCTACGAGTCGAATAACCGATGCTAAGAGCAAAAGACGCAAACTTGGTCCTCTCTCATCAGAACTTGTACGGCGAATCCGAGCACAAAAATCCATGAAAACGTTAGCAAAATTCCGTGCATATATAGCTGAAGAAAATCGGACTGAGGACGAAAAAGCAGCAGAATTTTTAGACGAAAATATTGTTGCCTCTGCTTGGGGAGTTGAAATGATTGAGTCATCAAACGATTCGGAACGATTCATTTTCAGAAAAAAGACCGAGTAAATAGAGGCGTTATATTATTATTATTATTATATGGCACATATTCATTTACACAATATGTTTCTTTACTTTTGATCCCAATTGACAGTCTGATTGATTTTAATCGAATATTCCGCAAAAATAGTGAAATATTTAATGAGACCGAAATTTTTAACGTTTCAACGGAGACAATGAAATTGGTGTTGACCGCGTGTTTGATTTGGGTAGGGTTGCGACCCCGACATTAGGCTATTTTTGGGCTTTTCCCCGACCCCGACGCTTCCAACCCCGTACCCCGACCCTCCACCCGAGTCGGGGTCGAGGTTTTTATACACCCCTAAGAATGGCACTTTAATAAAAAATAATGAACAAATTTTATGTATTTAGGAATTCGTCAAACATAAAAAGCCATATTTTGAGTAGTGTGCGGCAAATGCGATTTTCGGTATAATACCGATACCGAAAAAATACCGAAATTCCCAAAATATTTCGGTCGGTATAGCGAACGGTATATACCGAAAAATACCGATACCGAAAAATACAGACAAAAAAAATTCGGTAATACCGCGGTATTTTTAAAAATTACTATATATGTTAGCACATTTTTTTGTGGCTTGAAAATAACTGTCTATTGAGTATCATTAAAAAAGTTATTCGAATCCATAAGTTTACAACTATTTATTCACTTTGATTCCAGAGTATTGCTTAGAACAAATGAGTGCAATTTGGAATATTAGATTTCGGTTTTGGGAGTCCCGTTTTTTCAAAAAAATAAATATAAAAATTAATTTGTTAAATTGATAAATCTTTTTGGTTAATCATTTTTTTTATTTAAGTGCATGAAAAAAACAAAAGACGGCTCTCCTGCATTTTATGAGTCCAATCGACTTTATCAGTCCAATCAAATGTTTATGAGTCCAATCGAGACTTTATGTCGAAAAAACTGGGAAATAAAATTTTCTGCCAAGTCGAAACATGAAGACAAAAAATTACCAATTTTTTGGATTTTAGAGAAAATATTAAGAAAACTTACACGAATGGAGGTCAGGTGGTGCCGACAGGCGCCGCCGGGGAAAATTTGAAAATATATGGTCTATTTGTTAACAGGTTTTCTCCACAAATGCTCAATTTTAAGGGCCACTGGCGTTTGGGCGCCAATAGCGTTTGGGCGCCCGTGTTTGGGCGCCAGAGTTTTTTCAAAATTTTCCATTAAGGAAAAAATTAAAGACAATAAATTTCATAAAATATGTAAAAAGTAAAAATGGTTTTAGTTAAGATGGTAAACCCCTTTTTTGAAAGAATTTTCAAAAAAAAATTTTTTTTAATTTTTCAGTTTTATAAGTTCCATAATGGAAAATTTTGAAAAAAACTCTATTACAAATAAATATCGATACAGTTAAAAAAATTATAATATTTATCTTTTTTCCAACTTTCTTTTCATTATTTGTACTCAAATGTCCCATTTTTACTAGTGCATATTAATACTAGAGACCGGACAAAAGGGTCGATCGGTCGGTTCCGAAACCGAAAAAAACCGAAAAAGCTGAAATTTTCTCGGTCGGTCTGTTTCGGTTAAAAAACCGAAGAAAAATTCTCGGTTTTTTTTTTAATTTTGTCTTTTTTTTCTAAGTTCGAAATAACCCATTTTTATTAAAAGTAAATGATCAATCAATATTTATAATTAATTTTTGGAAGATTTCGATTCAAAAATATCAGCATTTCGGCTTTTCTTGGACGCAAACGGCGTCGACGGTAAGCGTATGTATCGCGCGCTGTCGAGAAAAGTTGCTCGCTTGCTACACTTGTCGCTGGAATGCAAAGAAATTTTTTCGCCTCTTCTGCCAAACTAAAATTGACAATTGTCCAAAATCAGGAAAATTACCGAAAGAAAACCCTGGAAATTCAATGCCTTTCTCTTTCCAAATCATATTCTTGATCAGCGACCCCGATAACCCCTAAAACTATTTTTTACACAAATTTTAAAAATTTTGTCGGCGAATCGACCTGTTTTGGCCTAGTCGGCGAATCGACGCGTAGGCAAATCGACGCGTCGGCGAATCGACGCTCGGCAAATTGACGGGCAGCGCCTGTTTGACTATGTTAAAAATTACAAATTTTTAAAAAATAATCGAAATCATATAATCGTAATCGTGAATAATCGTGTTTTGGGCCAAAATCGTGAATCGTAATTTTAAGCGTATCGTATTTTGGCCAATAATCGTAATCGTGCATTTAATCGTAATCGTGAAATGACCGGCTCGGCACATCCCTGATCCATTGTTTGTTCTTTTATGTCAAAGAGGTGTCTCAATATTTTTATTATTTAACTTTTTATATTTTCTGGCAAATACATTGTTAGAATCTGCAAAAAACAAAATCATTCAATTGCTAAAATTTATTTGAACGATGCTTAAGTAGGGATGTTGGTTGTACTTCAGCAGGGGTGTTAGATGAAAATTCAAAAAAAAAAAAAGAACATTCAGGCAAAAAAAAAATTTCGGGTCAAAAAAAAAGGACATTTTTGAAAAATGCTTGTGCAGCAATTGTACATCAATTTATCCAAATAAATTAATAATTAAATGCCATATTTTTCATTACCAATAATCGGAAATAAGCAAATCGTACCTTTCGGGGCAAGTGAGATCGTAATTCTGTTTAATTTTGGCGAGACTTTTAACGCATTTTTTTAGGCGTCGGGCTTTGAAATGAGACATTAAATTTTAAATTTGAAAAAGGAAGAATAGGCGGTGCCGATAGGCGCCGCCGGGGGAAAGTTTTGAAAATTTGAGTTTATTTTGGTTTTTGAAAAAAGGGGCTGGCTCGTTTGGGCCCCGGGTCCCAAACGACCCCGGGGCCCAAACGTGAGGGCCCAAAGGTCGGGGCCCAAACGCCCCTGACTCTTGAAAAAATACTAAGAATTCGCTTCAAAATTGTAAAAAATAATAATGATAATGTTTTCTTCCTTTTTTACATCACAGTAAGAAAAAGGACATTTCTTTAAGCCATCTAACACCCCTGTTGTACTTGGATAAAAGTGGACCCTTTCAAAAAGTATGAAAAAATTAATGTAAAAATCAAAAATTGATTAAATAATTTCAAAACATTATCTTTTATTGCAAAAATTGTTGCTATTTTGAGTTTTTAACTACATGTTATCAAAATGATAATATCGACTGAGCCCCTTACAGAAAATTTCGGCCCAATTAAGGATAATCCCCTCGTTGTAGGATTTCCGGCCCTGCCCGACTGACTCCGGGGCCCGTCCCCGAACCAGTTGAATTCTTTTCTCCATCCGGCATAAGGATTGGCCGAGTAAGAAACGGTATTTTCCTACCAGCCAAATGAAACTTTTTCCTTTTACTTTTTTAATATCCAAATTAAGAATTTTTTTTTTAAAAGATTTTCGGGTGGTACCGCTAGACGCTATCGAAGAGAGTTTTTGACAAAAGGAAAGCTGTATTTGCAAATTGAACTGTAGCAATTCATTCAACAATCAGAATAAGGCAATTTAAGACCATAAAGGCTAGGCTATTTCTGCTATATTAGCAAACAGTGTGGCAATTAACAATTGCTTCCAGCAGCTAACTATGCTTAGCATTCAAGCTAGGGATATTCGCCACATTTGAAGTATATCCCGCTCCCCGCTTGGCTTCTCGGTCAAAAAATTTGGGACAGAGTTTGTGGTGTTTTGGTCCGGTAATCTCGGTCCAGCTTTTTCACTTAATTATGATTTTGAGTTTTTTCTTCTCCACTCCATAACTACTGTCTATTGAAGAAATTTTTAAAATAACAAGATAGCGCCAAAAGATTATTTCCCATTTTTCTAATTCTCATTTTTTCAAGCAAACATATTTTATAATTTATTTCAAATTTTAATCACTTTTCTTTTTGCCATTTTTTATACGTTTATTAACATAAAAATAAATACCAATGAATGTGGTAATTTTCAGGTTAAAAACCTAACACAAATTGCTCTCTTAAAATGGACAAAGAACAACGTAATTTTCTGTTTTGTGCAGGTGCTGAATGTTTTAAAATTAACCAAATACTTAATGTATATTTTTAAATTCTTCGGATATATCAATTATTAAGGCATTATCAAAAAGAATTTTAATTATATAATCTTTATTATTTTTATTATATAAAAATTTGGCTTTACGGTAAAAAAAAGGCTTTACTTTGTTAGCATTTATGCTTAGCAATTTGAAATAAAAACTTAGGAACACTGATTCAGAAAGTCACCACATACCGGTCCTTTAAAAATAGTGTTTTCTAATTTTTTTCTTGGCACAGCTTATTAATGTTTCTTTTTTATTTAAACCCAAAATTTTATAGGATATAAGAAATATTTGAATTATTTTAAACAATTTTCTCCTTTTTTTCAGTTTATTTATTTTTTGTTTAAGCTGCTCGTGAACCTGGCAAGCGTCAGATTAAGCCGAATGCGGCATTTTTTGCGGAGCAGCAACTGAGCGCTTGCGGGGTGGCGGACGACGACGAAGAGGACGATGACGTCATTTTTCCATGTTAGGAGGCCATTGGAAATAATGCTATTTTTGTTTTTAATTTTGTCCAATATTTGGGCCTTAAAAGACAGAAAAAAAAACTCGAATTATGAAATTGAGCAAAGTAAGAGTTTTTGCTTTTTATATGGCTGGAACTAATTTTACATTGTCAAAAAACCTACTGGTTTTATTTGTGGGTTAAATCTGAGAAAACAAAGGCGTTGTTTTCAACTTACTAAAATTTTGGCGTCTTTGTTTGAGTTTTTGTAGTCAGACACTGACGCTTTTTGACAATTATTTTTTGTACTTTACTTGTAGCGGTCCAATGAAAAAAAAATCAAAAACTAAATCCTCGTCTTCCGCTATCTTTGGTTGTTTTTAAACAAAGGCTTGCTTTAAGTTTTTAAAATATGTGCTACAAAAGCCAAATTCCAAAAAAAAAAAACCCGAGGGATGGGGGGGGGGGGTGAAAAATGGTCGAACAATTGCCGATTTATTGGTCCAATGAGGGATATTTATAAAAATGGGTAAACAAAAAAAAATGCTAATTAAGCGCCCGATGAGTCCACCGATGATAACGAGCACAGTGAACAGCAGGAAGGAGAAGAAGAGGAGGAGGGCCATGAACAGTCCTCGACCAATGACAATGAGGAGGAAACGGGTGGCAATTCGTCGGATGATGAGCACAGCGATTGTTTTATTGTTGGCACAACAACTGCGGGAAATGCCGTCGCCATTTCATGCAATGGTGGCGGTGATGATGAAGCCTCTCGACCATCAACGGTTGGAGATGGATGAATAATTAGCGGAATTTCTTTTTAAATTTTGTAATTTGACGAAAAAAAAATAGTGTGAAAAAATGTGTAACGATAGCGGGGGGATGCTTTGGACCTTAGGGTGCACCAGTTTTGTGGGTTCAATGAAGAGCACTTAGACAAAAAGGCTTAGAAAAAAGTGTTTAGTCTTAATCCTTATGGATTTTTTGGTCGATAATTGTTTGAATTTTTCTTTGTCATTTGTTTCGAAACGGCTCAGTTTGGCGTGGCAGTTTTGACGTCGTTGGATATAATGGATATATTTTCTCAGAGGTAACCAAGTCAAACATTCTTAGTATCATTCGGCAGCTTTTGGTAACTTCTATAAGCCTGCAAAATTTCAAAAAGTTTGGTAGAGCTAAAAAAAGTTATGTTCAAAAAAGTTTAAAAATTTGAGATTTTTGAAGATTTTCGAGTTCTTTTGATCCTAACTTTTTATTAGCTTGACTAAATTTTTTGACACTTGGTAGGCTTATAGAGCTTACCAAGAGCTATCGAATGATACTAGAAAATATATTTTGGTTGACTCTGAGAAAAGTTATATCCATTATATCCAACGACGCCAAAACGGCCACGCCAAACTGACCCCGACCGATTTGTTTTGGGTGATGCCATGACAGCTCATACAATATAAAATTTCACAATTCTTAACAACTAAAGCTGTCTCTAAGTCCTAATAGTTATGCCAATGGCTCTCAAATGTAAATTTTCAAAAGCACTCATTTGGGGTCAAAAGAACAAAACATTTTGATTATTCCAAGAGTAAAAAACAATTGAAAGTTCTTCTTTTTTTTTACTCTCAATTTGTTGTTTTGGAACATTCATTTAAATTTTTCATATATTTTTCTTGTATTTGGTAGAGTAACAACATTGACAAGCTGAACAAGGTGCAGCGCAAAAAGAAGAGGAGCAACAAAAACAGCAAACTTAACGGACTGCTGAGTGGCAAAACGGCCACGGACGGAAGGGTTGGATTTTTTAATAAAAAAAGTCCAGTTTCAATTTCCGCGAAATTTTGATCGTTTTCATACAAATTTTTCAGAGGAAAAAAAAGCAGCTAGATATTTTAGAAATTTACATTTGTTTCTTTGACAAAAATTTGTTCCCAAAAATATTTTCGCTAGACCTTCTCATAATTTGTTCCCCGCATTTGCTGCACCGACTTTTGCGGCCCGACCTAAAAAATCTCAAAATACCTAAGTATTTTTAGGGGAAAATCACAAAAGAATTTTAGAAATTCTTCAAAATTCACTAAAAGAACCGAAACGAAAGCAATATTTTTTTGAAATGCTGAATTTATTAAAAAAACATGAAAGAATTTTTATTTTTTTTTATTTTTCAGCAATTCTCGAAACATGATTAACAAATTTTTCAAAAAATGTTTATAGCATCATTTTTGATTTTTTTTTTTTTTATTGCTAAGGCTTTGCCTGCACATGCCATGGAAAATGACCCTCCCGGTGGTGACGATGTTCAGCAACAACACCAATTGTGTGCCGTTTGTCTTAACCTTCGCCCGGCTAACCATTGCGGAGAATTGATCCAATGCGATCGGTCGGTTTGCCAAGGGAAGGGGAGAGAAAGAGAGAGAGTTCCGGCACCCTATGAAAGCCGTCAAATAAAAAAGGAAAACAATGGTCGAACGGGATTGCGCCTAATTGAACCCTCGCCGAAAAATTTAGATGTGCCGGCACTAGTCGATGATAAATTAAAAACCCGTCAATTTTTTACCCGAACCCTTTAGTATTGAATGGGTCCCGGCAAAACCCACCTTTTTTCTACTCCAATGAGTAAGAATTTAGTCGTCGCTTAGGGGGGAGATAAATAAAAAGAAATTGCTCTGGGACTGAAATGGGCGCCTTAAAGTTTTCATTTCACACCCTCCGATTTTCAGTTGCGCTATTTTTGTCCACGAGCTATGCTATGGTGCTGCAGCCGCTCCTAATTCGGATGTTGTTATTGGTGCTGTAGCGGAGGCGAATGCTGCAGCAGCAACTGATGGCAGTGGGGAAAACGGCGGCCAATTGGTATTTGTTTAATTAAGACTTCATTTCGTACTTTTTCTGATTTTTTTTTTCAAAGGCGAATATTTTTTTGGGGGCGGGAACTAATTAAACGTTCAAAAATATCATTGAAAATGATTCTAGGATTTGGCGGCCGATTATTTTGCACATAACTTGTAAAAGTCGGACCGCAAATGTTTGAATATGTTTAAATATAAAATTTTTATTTAAATTAGGCAACGCTAAAACATTGACAAAAGGATGGCGAGGAATTGTTTGAAAATTCTTTTTTAAATTTCTGTGAAAATTTCTGGGGCTGAAATGGCTAGGAAATTTCAGCGCGGCGCTCAAATGGCACGCTGGAATGGCCACTCCCCCCTCCGAAATTTTTTTCTAGATACGCCCCTGATTTCATAGTGTAAGGAAGAACCCAATACTCTTCCATTCCCCAGCCGAGAGTTGAGTCCCGGCCTTACAATAGCCTATTAGTGTATGTAAGTCATTCACCTACCCTCTCCCCTCCCCCTTGAAAATTCATCATTTTTCACATTGCTAAAACACAAAAACAAAAAACTGAAATTAAAACGCGAAAATTTCGGCATACAGTTTAAAAATTCATTAAAAATTCCGACCCTCCCCAAAAAAAAAAAAGTTCTAAATTTTAGTCCTCTTCCGCCTTCACCAAATCGGCCACGACCAATGGTAACACAGGTGCGTTGTCGTCGTCGCCGTCCCTGCCATTGGTTGCCGCCGCCAACACTTCGACTTCGTTGGCGACTAATGCCCCAGCGGCGACAGTGACGGCACCGGCGGACACGCAAAGCGTTGGGTCGTCGTCCGCCTCCACCGAGCCGTGGTTTTGCGAGCCGTGCCTGTTCGGTGTGCGCGATGTGCCGCACTGTGAGCTGTGCCCGAGCCGTTATGGCGCCTTCAAAAGGGCCGCTGGTGAGGGAAAATGGCAAAAAGGGGTGGGGGGTGAGGGGTGAAAATCGCCGTTTTTTGCATCTCAGTGCCGGCCATTTTTGAAAGTTTTGCCTTATGTCAGTGATTGACACTAGAGCGGTACATCCCAAAACACTGCCACCGAAAAACCGCCGCCCGAAACATCGCCGAGATTTTGCTAAATTTTAAATTAAATTTTCGAAATTTTTTTTTTTGCGAAAACTTTTTTTTTTAACTTCCTTTTCTGAAAACTTGGGAACGGCGCTGTTTTCGACGGTGGTATTATGGCAGTGATGTTTTGTTCTGTTCCGGCACTAGAGACCGGAGAAGAGATTCGATCGATTTTTTTTATACAAAAAAAAAAACTCGAAAACCCGAAAAAAAAAGTCAAATGAACCGGTCTCTAATTGTAACCTTTGACTCCCTTTACTGTGTCCCGACATTTGCGGTTTCAAAATAAGGGCTCATTTCAAAGAACAAAAATTAAGCAATTTATTTATTATCAATAAATTTTTTAAATCGCGACCCTTCAATGTTATATGTTTTTAACTATTTTTTGATCAGCATTTTCCAGACAGTTTTCATTAATTAGAGCGTAGCGTCGCAAAAGTCGGTTTTTGGCTGGGACCGCAAATGTCTGGGCACCCCTTTTACGCTAGGCTTCGGCACCCTAGAAATTTAGCACGGTAAAACCCATGTGAATTCTCGCCTTAATTAATTACCTAAATTTTTTAAAATAAATACGTTAAATTTTCCCAATTACCAATTGATTTTGGGGAAAAATTTTAAGGTAAAACCGCAAAAAATTTTGGTTTCTATTTTTTTTTAATCTTCAAAATTTTTGAAGGCGGCGGCTGTTGGGTGCACGTGCAATGCGCCACGTTCACGCCGAGCATTCGCTTTGTTGACACGGAGACGCTCAGCGGGGTCAGTTGGCGCGACATCGACGCGCGTGCCTTTGGGCGCAAGGCGTGCGCCGGTTGTTGTTTGGGCGGTGGAGTTGGCGAGGCGGTTGCACCACGGCAGTTGCTCGCACGCACCGGCGTCACAGTGAAATGCGACGCGGGCATGTGCCGGCACTTTTACCACGTCACGTGCGCGCAACGGTGAGCACAGTCGGGAGAGACAATAAAAGACTCATTTTATTGTCGTACAGGCGACCGGCTTTGAACTCGGTTTACCATTATTTGGGCGGCACTTTTTTGCATCAATTTTTGTCATTGAAATTTACACTTTTCCGAAAAAAATTTTAGGTCATCCTAATTCCAATCACTATTTCCAAAAGAGAAGTTTCTACGTAAATTAACGCTTTCCTTGTTTCTTTCACGTTTTGACTATTTCTCTCGCATTTTTTCCTTCAAATAATTAAAAAAACAAATTACTTTTTGGGGTTTAACTTTCTCAAACGACCCGGAGAAGAAGCAACTGGAAATGGGGAGGGGTTGGACAATATACATGGTTATACGATTTTTGCGGCCAAGAGATTTGCGGCCCAGACATTTGCGGCCAAGTCATTTGCGCCTATGTCTATAATCGGTTTCAAATTGCATTGAGTTAATCCCAAATGCCCTAAAAGGATTATATCTCCAACATCGCAATTCTCGGACAAAATTCATGTATTAGCCTCTATTTTAGCTTTTTAAGGAATTTGGGATTAATACAATATAAATTTGAAACCAATTTTGGACATAACCGTAAAAGTCGGGCCGCAAATGTCTTGGCCGCAAAAGTCGCAACACTATATACGCGACGCGACATAAAAGGGAGTTGCAAAAATTTCTCATTTTTTCATATATTTTTGCACAGCTTGGGACTGCTGACCGATTTGGAAAGCGAGTCGGCGATGGTCCATCGTCAGCACCACCACCAACAACAACAACAAACGAAACAACGCGGTGGTGCCATTGTCGCCGGCAGCGGAGGCAATGCCCACCAGCAAAACAACGACAGTAATGGCACTGCTACTGTCGCTGGCAGTTCGGTAGTTGTTGCAGCTGCTGCTACAGCGTCAGCTCCCTCCTGTTCTTCAACAACAAAACGTCACCAGCACAATTCGTCGTCGGCTGAAGTTGGCTATTTGTACTGTGAGAAGCACGCGCCGCGGGACGCGTCCGTGTCGCGCATGCGAATTGCGTAAGTTAAGTGCTGCTGCATTGGCGCGCACGCACGCATGCGGCTTCTGTGCAAGCGACAGCACTTTTTTCGAGGGATCTTGGGCATTTAAAAATTATTTTTCCAAACACTTTGTGTTAAAAAATTTCTGCCAAAAAGTTTGGTTAGTCAATAATCTGATAATATTTTTTTTTTAATTTAAGAAACACTGCAATTTTAATTAATTTTAGGAAAATTTTTGCAATTTTTTTTATAAACTGGGGTTGGGAGTCTAGTGAACCAGTTAAATATCATGGATATGTATCTACGGTTATACGACTTTTGCGGCCAAGACATTTGCGCCTATGTCTATAATCAGTTTCAAATTGCCTTGTCTTAATCCTGAATGCCCTAAAACGATTAATAATGTAGGAAACAACAATTTTGGCTCTTTAAATAATCCATTGGGTGTTTTTATAATTTATGATTTTTTTTTTCAAAAATCTCCAACATCGCAATTCTCGGACCAATTTCATGGGTTTGCCTCTGAAAGCTTTTTAAGGAATTTGGGATTAATTCAATATACATGTGAAACCAATTTTGGGCATAGCCGCAAAAGTCGGGCCGCAAATGTCTTGGTCGCAAGTCGGGCCGCAAATGTCTTGGCCGCAAAAGTCGCAACACCGTATCTACTCTAAAATTCAATAAGTTTTTGTATCTTTTAAAATTTTTGTCGTCAATAGAAAAAGCGAACATTTTAAATAAAAATTTCCTTAAAAAAAATTGTTCTCTCAGATATGCAAAATTTGTGGAGGCGGAAGAGCGTCGGATGGTCCGTTGGCACCGCGGCGTCACAGCGGTCGCGTTGGACGCACGCCAGGAGTGCAAGCGGGCGGCCCAATTGCATGACTACCAGGAACGCATGCGGCGCCTGTTACCACCGGTGACGGAGAGCGGTGCCACAACGACTGCCATCATTGGCGGCGGTGTCGGGGCGACGTCATATGCGACGGTTCCACCGGTGTGTTGTGTATGCTTAAGTGAAATCCACGAACAGCCGAGCCAATGTCAGAAAATGGGTTTTTATGAGGGGGTGAATCCGAAGATTTTTCAAAAAAATTCAAACTATGTCAACAGAAAAGTTGGGATTTTTGCGAAAAAGAGGATAATGGACAATTCGAAAGAAACGACAGGACCCAAAAAAAATTTTTCTTTCAACGAACTTTTTTCTAAGAGGTTTCGAAACTAAAGAATCCAAAATTCCTTTTACAAAAATTAAAACTATTTTAAACTGCGCCAAATGACAATTTGAAGTTTTATTTTTTCAACCAGCACCAACGACGTGCCAAACTGTTGCACACCAACGCGCGCTTCCTGGATGCATTTGCGGAAAAGCATGAACTGCTTGGCCTTGACGCGGCACAATTTGCGGAAGAGTTCAGTGCCGTCCCCGCCGCACAGCTTCCGTTCAGTTTGACGCCCGCCTTCTCAAAAGCATTTGTCAGGCACGTTATGCTGGGCGGAGGTGGTAGTTCAAGAAACAGAGAAATTCCACGGGTACACCCCAAAACGTCGCCGCCGAAACGTCGCCGGCCAAAACATCGCCGAAAAAAAAATTGCTAAAAAACCCCCTTCCTTTATTTTTTGTATTATTAAGTTTTTTTTTCCTTGGGGAGGTTCGTTTTTTGTTTTTTGAATTTCGTATTTTTCTTGTTATTTTTCTTTTTTTCAAGTATATAATTGAAATGCAAGTTTTTGAAATTTTTTTAGGCGAGGGGGGTTTCTGACGACGGAATGCTCTTATGCGCCAACCTTGGTTTTTAAATTGTTCAGTTACATGGAGCATCGTGACCAAGTCGGTCTTCCCAGTGAGAGTGCACGGCTTGAACTGCTCAACCGACAGTTGGCACAACGCCAACAGCAACAACGGGAGGCAGAGCACGGGTTGGAGGAGGTCAGACATGCCGAGGAGGGGGGGGGGGGGAAAGTGCCGTTTGATTGTGAGCCATTTAGTACGGTAATTTTATTTAAGCTGACAATTTGGTATCATGTGAAGCTTTGTCCATTTAATAACTCGTCAAAAAAGTTACACTTGAAAATGCAAAAAAAGACATAATTTTTTTGAATTTTTATTTATATTTATAAATGAGAATTTTTTGATTTTTCACAACTGCTAGATGTATTGAAGTTCTTTAGAATGATAACAAATTTGCATATGATCAAGTTAAAAAAAGTTACGAGGTTCTAAAGTTGGCTCAGGTCAAACAACAAAAATTGGCCGTTAAATTTAAGAAAAAATTAATCGTATCATCTCTTTAGGGCTAAAGGTTAACAATAAAGGTCTTTTTTGGTCTTCGGCAAAACAAAAAAATGGGATAAAATGCCATAAATTATGTGGACCGCCGAGATTGTTTGATTTCATTTTGTCATTGTGACGATTTGAGCCATAAATGTGGAATTTTTTTAAATATATTTGGATCATTTGGTTCAAAATTTACTCGAAATTTAGGATCGTAGAGATTTAATATTTTAGCACAAAAATAATTTTTTAAATTTAGTTACGTACACTGAGTGCCAACGCGCAACGCACGCGCATCGATCAGCAGCGTTTGTTTGACAGATGCCGTGCCGTATTCGCCAAATTAGTGCCCTCCGTCAACGACGACGTTGGCGATATTTCATCATCATCTTTAGCATTGCCCTTGGCTCCGGCATCGTCCTCTTCTACCCTCGCCCCGTCGTTGTTGTTGCCGGCGGAGTCAGCAGCAGAACGAAGTGCCAATGCCATCCACGTCCCCTCCATTCAGAACAAAGTGCCTCCAGCAATCAAACGGAAAAGGTGCGATTTATAGATATTTTTTCATGATCATATAAAAAAGTATTGGGTCTCTAGCTGCACTGTTAGAATTTTTAATTTTTGTCAATTTATCGATTTTTCGGAAATTTGATCACTTTTTCTGATCATTTTTGGTGGAGCTTATAACTTTTTTCAAAAAGCAACCAAATAAAAAAGAAAATTGTGGGTTCAAAAAAGTGCAAAAAACCGATTGCACTTTCATAGGCCTACTTTTTTTTTTTTTTGAATGAATTGCATTTTACCTGTTAATATAGTAGAAAATATATTGGGCGAATGAATACATTTCTAATTCTGTTGATTCTGAATCTTTTAAGGATTTTTTTGAGTGGTATTATAATAGTAATTTGAAATCGATTGGACAAATTTAAAATGGAAAAGTGCATCCTTGCATATATATTTTTTTTTTCGAATGGCATTTCTGAACTTTAAAAATAATTGGTTTAAATTCTTAAAAAAGGTAAAGCAAATTTTTATCACTGCAAAAATTTTTATGAATTTCTCTATTTTTCGTCACAATTTAAGGTCTCCGAAATCGCCAGAAATTTTGTCGTCGTTGCCTAAAAAAGTTCCCTCTGCAACAGCTGCTGTTGTTTCATCATATCTGCCCGTTTTGTCTACTCACCAGCAGCAGCAATTGAAGAAAGATTTGCCGGCGACAAAGTGCCAAAATATGAAAAAAAAAACTTTTAATTTTTTTTTTGCCAAATTTTTCATATTTACAGAACGCAAACTGCGGGTCCAATTGATGGTGCGGTGCATGAGCAGCAGCAAAAAGTGGTGGTGCCACCGCCGCCGATTCAGTGCCACAAATGCAAAAAGGTGTGCTGGCATGGCAGAGAGTTTAAAAAGGGGGAGAGCAAAAGACAGAGACGGGGGAGGGAGACAATTGCAACAAATGGTCTTGCCTTCACAAATTTATTTTCTTCCTTTTTCATCAATTTATTTTCCTCATCTGCCCTCGTTGCCGACAGTCGGTAAATTTTACGGAATTTCCGATTCTTGCAGGAATTTAACCGATTTTTACCGTTAACGTTTGAGAAAAGTTGCTTTTCTACCTCTACTCATTAAAAAACGCCTGGATAATTTCTTTTTTTTTTATAAAATTCAAAGGAAATTTTTAATTTTTCAATGCATTTAAAAAATAATAAGTTCAAAAATAGTACTGAAAAATTAGAAAATTATTTCTTAAAATTTTTCTAATGTCTTCTTTAAAAAAAGTTTGCTTAAATAAATCTTTTCGGTGGAACGAGGTGCGATCTGTTGCTGCAATAATTGCTCTCATTAATTAGCTGCTTTCTATCCCCTTTCTCATTCTTTTTCGTTCCAATGCTCTTAATTACCCTCATTAGTCTCCCTCCTCCCCAAACACAGACAACTGACGCGCATCTGTTGGCCTATTGTGACACGTGCAAATGCCATTATCACATCCGTTGTTTGGACCCGCCGTTGACCAAAATGCCGGCCAAGAGCAAATTCTCGCGCTTCGAATGCTCCGATTGTGCGTGCCCATCGTCCTCAACTGACGCGGAGGAGGAAGGAGCAGAAAAAAAGGAAGAGGGCGACAACAGCGGAGGGCAGCAGCAACAAAAAAACAGTGCCTTTGCCACCGCGGCGCTGCCAAAAAAGGACGGGGTGTGTCTGTCTTTTATGTGTGTCTGACATCTTAGTTTTAATTCAGTGCCTTTTTTTCTTTGTAGTTTCGTATTTCTCTCTCTCTCTCTCGCTTTCCATTGGCACTTGGTATTTTGGGTGCACCCAAATCACGCGGCCGAAATCAAGCCGGGGCAAAATCTCCGCGGAAATTTCAGAAAAGATTTTCAACACAAGAAAAAATCCATTTTAAGCTTGTTTTTTTTTTAAAGTTTTTTGCCGGCATGGTTTTGTCCTGTTCCCGATATTTTTCTTTGCCTCTTTCTTTCCTCCCGGTTTCTTTTATAAGTTTGTTGTGCTGAGCAAAAAAAATACTTCATTTTTTTTTAATTTTCTTTTTTCAGTCCAACAAAAAATTGTCGCCTCCGTCTTCCGCCGAGCATTCGTCCCTGTTGCAAAATCGTCCAAAGCGTCAGCGTCGCACACCACGCGCCAGCAACAGCTTCATCAGCATCATCTGATGAGTGTAAAGACAATAATGTTGACAATATATTGTGGCATGAAAATATTTGGAAAACATAGCGATATAGACGCTTTGACAAGAAATTTTTTTTTGAAAAAAAAAGTTAAATAATTAATTTCAAAGAAAAATCTAATGTGAGAAATTTTTTGTTTTTAAGATTTTTAAAATGTTAGTTTTTTACTGATTTTTTGTCGTGTTCAATGAAACTGACAGGATCTGGTTTTTTTCTAGTCCAGCAATTTTTCGCCCCAAATATTGGCTCGAAAAAGCTGCCCTTTCCTTTCATTTTCAGTGTGTCTGTGCTGCGTTTGCTGCTTGCATACGATGTTGATGTTATGATATGGTAATATGAATTAATAGTGGCGGATGGATGATTGACTTTCTCTGCCCGGTTTCCATAAGTCATGTGTGCTGCATCACACACACACACACACACTTTCTTTGTTTGACCCTGTTTTCTCCCATCCCGTTGTCTCTCTCTCTTCCTCTTTTTCACTTTCATGTGTTATCTCTTATCTTCTTCTTTGTTATGTTTTTGCTTGGCGTTGTGCGTTCCTCTGTTTGCCTTATTCAAACAACAAATTATAGGCAAATTTTATGCTTCTGACAGGTAAATGTTCTTTTTTTATTTTTGTTGTTACTGTCCATTGTTGTTTATTGCGGCAAAGGCTACGCCGCAGGCAAAATTTTGAAGATTTTGATATTTTTTGTTGAAACCTTTTCCAAACAAAAATATTTAAAAAATTAGATTCCATCGGCTGCTGATAGGCACTTTTGTGAAATTTTTTAAGAAAATTCCTATAATTCATCTAAGATTGATCAGCTTTGAGTCGAGTCTTATTATCCGTGACGCTCGGATACTTGAGAAACGTCTCGGTGTTTCGTTCTCGAATCTCGCAAAATTTTTGGTCTCTATCTAGCTTCAATTAGATAATGAAGTGCCAAACTCTAAGGAAAAGAAAGAATTAATATGAAAATTTTGCCCTGTCTGGTGGGGGAATACCGCGTTTTGGAGCTCACGTTTTGGCGCCCTCTTCGGGGCCCATGTTTCGGCGATAAACGAAAAAATAAAAAGCTCGTTTTTTTAAAAAGCTTAATTTTTTTTAGAAATTTACTCACTATTTTTTTTGAAAACAAGCTCCAAGTTTTCGAAAACAGAACCCAATTTTTTTGAAAAGTTAACCTAATTTTTAAGTTTCTATTTCTTTTTCAAAAAAACTAGGGTCTGGTTAAAAAAATTAACTAGGGGGTAGATCTTTGAAAAAACTAGGGTGTCTGTTTTCGAAAAAAAATTTGTGGGTAGGATTTGGAAAAAATGAGGGCTTGGTTTTTTACCATCTTTCGTTTGGCGCCGAAACGTGAGCGCTGAAATGACCCCAGCGCCGAATCGTTCCGAGGGTTCTACCCTCGGTAATCGGTAAATTTTTTTTGCGGCACTACGATTCGCGAAAAAACTACGATTCGTCCAAAAGACGATTCGTCCGGCAACCCAAAAAAGACGATTCGTCCGCATAGTAAAAAACTATAATTGCCCGGCAGATTCGTCTGCCCGCCAAAAATATATCGACCTTTTTCATAATTTTCTTCCTTAGACACTAACTGGAGTTAATTGACTGCAAACAAAAAATTGACAGAACAAAGTTATTTTATTTTTTTAACATTTGACGTGACAACACGATAACAAAATTGAAAATGTTCTTTGACAAAATTCTCGAACTGTCAAGTGCCTATTTTCTGCTTTTCAAATGTGTGTCGACCAATGCATCGAATATGTCGGAAACTATCGCCAATTCCAAACCGACTTTGGCAGGTGATAACAAACGGTACACATCAAAATAAATGTCGTTGCAAATAGACTGAAAATGATCAAAAATAGGGGAGGGGTGCGACTCGGATGCCCGTAAATGTCAGCATTTTCCGGTTTTGAAAATTTAATGTTATGAAATGTCGGGATTTTCATGGTTCGAAATCCTGGGTAATAAACGAAGAAAATAGTCAAAATTCTTGGAGATAGGTTTCGCAACCCAAACGCTTTGTTTTGTTAACCCTTTGCTTTGGAAAACAGTTTTTGTGTGTACATTTTCCCATTTCAAAATTCAACTCACATTTATTCTGTAAAAAGCACTTACCGCTTTGAGTGCGTTCATTATAACGGTAAAAACCCGACTCGTACGGGTACCCCGACTCGTACTTAGTTACCCAACTCGTACTTAATTCTAAAAACGAATGAAACGAAGGGGAAACAGTGAATTCCGGGACCACCTGGTTTCGGGGTCGCTGACCACGAATATGGCATTAGTTTTTGCCAATTCCTAACCTCGGACCCGAACGAACAAAAAGTCGAAAAATCAATTTTTTCTAATTCGCTTTTATCCGTCAAAATTACTCCAACAGGCCAGATTCGACTTGGAATGATGTCATTTTGTTTTTTCGGTACCGAATTCGAACCAAGTCGTGAATTATATTTTTCATTAAAAAAATTTTTTTTGTCCAAAAACCTACTCAAAGCTCATAAAAACAGATAATAAAGCCTTGAACAGATATTCTCCAACATTTATTGTCGATAAAAGCGACTTAGAAAAAATAAAAATTTTCGACTTTTTGTTCGAGTTCGGGTCTGGGGTTAAGAATTGGCAAAAACTAATGCCATATTCGTGATCAGCGACCCCGAAAACCCCCGAATTCATTTTTCCCCTTCGTTTTCATTCGTTTTTAGAATTAAGTATGAGTTGGGTAACTAAGTACGAGTCGGGGTAACCGTACGAGTCGGGGTCGTACGATTTGGACCCGTACGAGTCGGGGTTTGTCACATTATAACGCAGGGATGTTAGATATCCTTTTTTTAAAGAAATGTCCTTTTTTGGAGGGGTCGAATCTTGTAAATCAAAAATGTCCTTTTTTTGACCCCAAAATCTTTTTTGGTATGCATCAGGGCTGGACGTAACTAATTTTCAATTACGGAAATCCGTAATCCGTCATTACGGCGATTTTTCAGTTACGGCCATCCGTAATCCGTCATTACGGAGGTCCAAAAAGGCCGTAATTTGCGTAATCCGTAATAGGGGGGTCGGGGTCGGTTCGCCGCCAGACTCGTTTAGGACTTTGTAACTTTTTTCTTTGCGAACCAAATTTTACAAATTTTTTGACACCAATAGGCACTGCCGTTCTTTCATTTTCATTTCTCTGTTTTAAAAAGGTTCCTCAAAAAAGTTTTTAGGAAAAATAAATCTCATAACCAAAGTTTTTGTAATTTTCTTATAAAAAAAAGTCATAAAGAAATGTGGGATTTTTTTATTTTAGTTAACTTTACTTACCTTTTTTGTCAATTTTTTGTTGTTTGGCACTCAAAAGCAGTATTTAACTGGTCTTAAAAATTTTTTGAAGATCGTCATTTATATGAAATTATAAAATTAAACAACAAATGTTCAAGTCCTTGACACATTTTCTAATTCTGGTCATAATATGTTGTCTTTTTCCCTAAGTGAACGACCGCCTAAAATCAAAAATGAAAAACATTTTAAAAGAGACTTAAAACCCGCTGCTTTTGAAAGGTTAAACCAAATATACAACCAAATTAATTGGGGCACTATACTGAGTCAAAAGTTCAATGCAAATGATAAATACCTTTCTTCCTGTTCACTTCTTTCGAAGGAATTTGATAAAAAATGTCCAAAAATACAACTAAAAACAATAATCAAAAAAAGTTACCCACATAAAATCATAGATCTATCTCATAGAAAACTTAGTTTAAATAGACTCATAAAATCCCAAAATAATACCAATAGAGAACTCGAAATCGAGATTAAAATAATTAATAGAGAACTGAAAAACAATTAGAACTATTTTATGATCAGAAAGAATCGAAATTAATTTCAAAAGGGAATAATTCCATATACATTTATGTTCGTAATAAATTAAAACCCTTTTCTGATATACCTTTCTTAATCGATGAACATGGGAAAATAAATAACACAGACATTCAAAAAAGTTCTCTATTGGCTAAAGAATTTTACAAACATTTTCTTTCATCTGCTGTGTTGGACGACACCCAACTCGTTTTCAGCCAACTCGTTTTTACCCCGACTCGTTTTTGACCCAACTCGTTTTTACCCCGACTCGTTTTTGACCCAACTCGTTTTTATTATCCCAACTCGTTTTTATTGTCCCAACTCGTTTTTATTGTCCCAACTCGTTTTTATTATCCCAACTCGTTTTTATTGTCCCAACTCGTTTTTTTGGCTTAATTCGACTATTTTTAAAAAAATTTTGCTTTTTAAATTATTTTTATTGAATTTAAACTTCTTAAAACCTTAATTAAAACTTAGTTTATATAAAAAAAAATTCGTTTTTGTAAAAACGGCGCCGGGTTCATGGCGCCGGATTCATAGCGCCGGATTCATAGCGCCGGATTCATGGCGCCGGATTCATAGCGCCGGATTCATAGCGCCGAATTCATGGCGCCGGATTCATAGCGCCGGACTCATAGCGCCGGATTCATGGCGCCGGATTCATAGCGCCGGATTCATAGCGCCTTGTTCGTGGGCGAAAAAGGCAGAGGGTGGGTGTCAATTTATGCTATAAATCCGGCGCTATGAATACGGCGCCATGAATCTCGCGACATGAATCCGGCGCCACGCGTCCGGCGCCGTATTTTTCAAAAAGGGATTTTCTTTTGCATAAACGAAAAGTCGAATCTGGCCTGTTGGAGTGGGTTTGATGGATAAAAGCGAACCTAGAAATTTTCGACTTTTTGTTCGAATTTGGATTGGGGGTTCGGAATTTCTAAAAACTAATGACATATTCGTGATCAGCGACCCCGAAAACCCCCGGAATTTATTCTTTCCCTTTGTTTTCCTTCGATTTAGTGTTTTCAAGCCAAAAAAACGAGTTGGGACAATAAAAACGAGTTGGGATAATAAAAACGAGTTGGGTCAAAAACGAGTCGGGGTAAAAACGAGTTGGCTGAAAACGAGTTGGGGTTTTACCGCTGTGTTTACCCCCTCACTTTTTACTGATACATTATCTGAAAAGCTTTTGGACATGGATTTTTCTATAATAACGATTAATCAAATTTTAAAAAAACTACCATCCCTTCAGGGCACGGACATTCGCTCGCTCTCCGTCAGTTCTTCTCTTCCCCGGGGCTTGAGCCGATGAGAAGAAAGGCGCTGATAATGGTCTTGGGGTTCATATGCCATTGTTCGCCCACCTCCCGCGGGTCGGCCAAAGTGCCGGTCGGTCTCGGTTCGGCGCGCTCAGTTCGGCGTGCTCGGTTCGGCGCGAGTTTTTCGGCGCGCTCAGTTCGGCGCCCAGCATGTTATAACGGGCGCCGAACTGAGCGCGCCGAACCGAATGGTCCCGCTCTACCTCGCCTGATGGGATCCCATATATATTGTTGAAGAAATGTGCCAATTCTTTAACACCAACAATAACTGAACTTTTTAGATTTATCTTAGACAGTGGTCAAATTCCAAATATTTGGAAAACATCCTACATTATACCGATTTCAAGAAAGGCGAAAATTATCTTCCAAAAAATTACAGACCAATCTCGTTAACTTGCACCATCTGTCGAATTTTTGAAAGAGTAATTTCGAAGCAAATAATTATTTTTTTAAATAAACATAAATTCTTTAGTGAGGAGCAGTTTGGGTTCCTAAAAAATTGTTCAACCACTACTCAACTCCTAACGATGATGAATGATTTTTATGAGTCTATTCAAAAGGGCAAAAACATAGATGTATTGTATATCGATTTGGCAAAAGCCTTTGATTCAGTTCCAATACGTCTTTTACTCGAAAAACTTAAAAACATAGGTATTTCTGGTAAAATTTTAAAATTTATAAAAAGTGTTTTAACTGAAAGAACTTTCACAGTAAAAAGAAATAACTCTTTCTCTGAGTCCTTCTCGACTCACAGTGGAGTGCCTCAGGGGGTGTTTTAGATCCTCTTCTTTTCCTAATATTTATTAATGATTTACCAAAAACTATCCCAAATGAAGTTAAGATAAAGCTATACGCTGATGAAATCAAACTATACATTTCGCATAAAAATGACCAAAAAATAGATAATTAAAAGATTCCTTAAATATCATCAGTGACTGGTCAAATAAAAATGGCATAAATATTTCGTTTGAAAAATGTGCTATTTTCCATATAGGTAAAGCAAATCAAAAAACACTATATTATTTAAATGGTAAAATGATAAAGTGAGCGAATGTGTCAAGGACTTAGGTGTTCTAATCGACAATAAAATTAATTTTACATAGCATATAAAGCATATTGTTTAAAATGCCTATTTATGTTCCTACCAACTTTTGCGTGTTTTAAAAACAAGAGACCCGAAAATTCTCGTCTTGGCTTATAAAACCTATGTTAGACCGCATTTGGAATGTGCAACAGAAGTTTGGAACCCACCTAGGATATGCGATAAGCAAAGTATAGAAAAAATACAAAAAATTTTTACAAGAATATTCTTAAAAAATGTGGCTTAACACCTCGCCCTTACTCTGAAAGATTAAGCTTTTTCAATCTACAACAACTCACCAAAAGAAGAACAATCTCTGATCTTGCTATGGTCCATAAAATACTTAATAACCAAACCCATCTTAACCCCAAAAAATATTTTATTTTTTCACAAAGGGCACTTCGTAAACCATTTTTTCTTAAAAACAAAATAACAATAGGGAAATCACAAAATAACTTTTTTACGCGTGTCATTAGTAATTGGAATAAATACCAAAAAAAGCGATGGAAATCTATAATATAAAAGAATTCAGGGAATATATTAGTGATGCTCGAGAGTCTCGGTCTCGAGTCTCGACTCGAGAAAAGTCTCGAGTTTTTTCTGGTCTCGGTCTCGGTCTCGAGTTCTTAGTATCGGAAAACGAGACTTTTTTTACACCCCTAAAGATCGGCTTTTTGTTAGCTAGCAAAACATTAAATTGGGTTGAATTTTAAATTTGAATAAATAAAAAACATCGTGCCAATTCAAATAAATTTTCATTAATTTTTTGTTCAAAAAGTGTTCTTAAATCACATTCAATTTTAAAAATTTCCCGGCGGCGCCTATCGGCACCGCCGGGGAACTCAAAAAATTTATTTTTTGAATGCGAATAATTATTTAATTAATAAAAACTACAATTAACTACAGGGCTTCCAGTTAAAATTTTCAAAGGCACTAGCAAAAATCTCATTTAAAAAAAGCTTTTTTCGAAAACCCGACCCGAAACCCGAGAATCGGCTGGGGGTATGGTGGTGCCGATAGGCGCCACCAGGGGAAACTTTTGAAAATTTAGTCTGATTTGTTACTGCATTTTGCCTAAAAATTGACATTAGAAAAGGTTTTTTTTCAAAAAATCACGAAATTATCAAAGCTGATTTCAATAAATATCATCTATTGACCTGCCCCCTTCAAAAGCTCACAAAATTATGATATTATTTACGGCAGACCTTTATATGATTTTAGTTTTTTTTTTTTTTTTGAATTTTTTAAGTGTGTAAGAAATTTTTTTGAAAAAAAGTCTCGGTCTCGACTCGAGAAAAGTCTCGGGTTTTTTCTGGTCTCGGTCTCGGTATCGAGTCTCGGGGTCAAGTCTCGGTCTCGGTCTCGTGTCTCGAGTCTCGGGAAATTTTTGGTCTCGAGCATCACTAGAATATATTAAAGCTTTCTAAGCGGCCGGGGTTTTCTTGTGATGATATCATATTTTGACATTTGAAAACAATTCTTATTGTATTTTTACATTTTTATTTTTAATTCATGCACCATGTAATTGTACACTTTTGTACTTGTGGTTTGCTCAATAAAATTAAAATTAAAAGTGAGAGAGAAAGGGGGAGGAGAGAGAGAGAAAGGGAGAGGAGAGTGAAGGAGGGACAGAGTGAATAAAAGGCAGAGAGCATGAGAGAGAAAGAGAGAGAGAGAGGGAGTGAAAGAGAGGGGAGAGAGAGAGGGAAAGGGGAGAGAGGAGAGAGAGAAAAGAGAGAGCTAAGAGAGAGAGATGGAAGTTGAGACAGAGATAGAAAGAAACAGAGTGAGATAAAAGAAAATAAAATGAGAAATTAGAGAGACAGACAGAGACCATGAGAGAGATAACGAGAGTCATAGAGACACATAGGCAAGGAACAAAGAGAAAGAGTGAGGAAGAGAGAGAGAAAAAGAGAAAGAGAGAGGCGAGAGAGAAACACAGAAGAGAAATAGCGAAAAAGAGACAGAGAAAGAGAGAGAGAAGAAAAAGAGATAGAGCGAAAAAAGAGAGAGAATGAGAGAGAAAGCGAGAGAGAGACTAAGAGAGAGCTAAGAGATAGAGGAAGAGGAGACAGAGAGAGATATAGGGTAATATAAAGTGAAGGAAAAACAGGGGCAAGGGAACGAAACAGACAGAGAGACAGAGAATAAATGTAAAAGATGAAAAGGAAGAAAGAAAAATCCACGGTTCTATGGTGATTGATCATTTGCGCCCCTACATTTGCGCCCCGGACTTTGCGCCCCGGACTTTGCGCCCATTAGTTAAAAAATTTGTTTCACATAAATATCTTTCCCAAGAGCTAACGGAAAATTATCTATGAATATCAGCCATTAATCAATCCAATTGTCACTTCCTTTGTATGGAAACTTTCCATTCCAACTGTTGGGTCTTCCAATATATGCAAATAGACCTCCGTTCCAAACTAAATTTTTCCTCCTAATGGTCCCAAATATCGGGGCGCAAATGTACGGGGCGCAAATGTACGGGGCGCAAATGTGCGAGGCGCAAATGTAGCGGCGCAAATTTTGGGGCGCAAATGTACGGGGCGCAAATGTATGGGGCGCAAATGTACGGGGCACAAATGTGCGGGGCGCAAATGCGCGGGGCGCAAATGTAGCGGCGCAAATTTTGGGGCGCAAATGTACGGGGCGCAAATGTACGGGGCGCAAATTTTGGGGCGCAAATGCACGGGGCGCACAATACCCAAACTAATATATGCTTTTGCGTGTATTAGTGTAATTTTAGCGATAGAGAAAATGAAAACAAAAAGAAACCACGAACCGTGACCATGAACTGACCGCGTGTTCATGATCATGACCGTGACCGATTAAATCCGTGAAATCCACGGTAACCGTGACCGTGAACCGTAGATTTCTGAAACTATCGCATTCAAAAGCAATTTTTGCAAAAGTCATAACAATTTTTTCTGGATTTCTACCTCGTTGTCTCTCTATATATATATTTTTTTTTTCTCTCTTTTTTTTATATCGGTATCTTATTCTCTCTCTATCATTTTCTCTCTTTCACTCTACCTTTCTCTCTTCTTTTTCCACGTTTCGCTCTCTCTGCCTCTCTCTCTCCCTCTCTCTCCCCTCTCTGTCCCTTTTTCTCCCTCTCAACTACTAAATTTGACGGAACCAAATAAAGCTTAAACGGTTTTATTATTAAAGACACAAAAAGTCTTAAGGCTAAATTTTCGTAGCATGTTTTTGTGAACGACCAAAATAATTATAAAAGATTAAACTGAAAAATGGCATACTTTTATTTATTTTTTTCAACATCAATTTTAAGTAAATAAAAAACCAGTAATAAAAGCATACTTTGTTGGGTATTGATGATGTGGAAAGAAAATAATTTTAGAATTTTCTTTTTGTTGCACCATTAACCGGAATGATAATTTGGGGAAAGAATTTTAATTAATGGTGAAGATTCAAAAGAATTAAATTAAAGGAAATAATGGCGAAAATCATAAAATTCAGCTTTTTTAATAATTTTCTATATTTATGTATTTAAGGACAAAACAGTCACAAAAATGGCATCTTTCTAAACCTAAATTAATTTTTAAATTTTACAGTGAAAAAACTGATAGTCATTTTTGGAATAATTTCAAAGCCAATAATCTGAAAATTTCTTTTCATATAATGCTTTTAATAAATTAGCAACCATGAACAAATATAATGCATGAATCTTAATTTAATAAAAAATTAACAAAAAAGAATAAAACTGGAAAATCTGTCGGACAAATTGATTAATATAAAAAAAGGAAATGAACTAACTGTTTGTTTTTGTTTGTATGTATTACAACAAACAATCTATTTCCGTTCTTTAACCTTTCATATTTCTTTGTTTACTCTTTTTTCATTGCTTCTTTTACGACTTTTATAAGTAAACAACTCACTCTGCCTTATTTTTCCTCTTTCTTTTTTTCTCTTATATTTTATACTGGTTTTCATTTCTGATGAGAGTCTTTTTTTTATTTAGAGCAATAACCGCAAAAACGTTCTAATTATCTATAAATAAAAAACACAAAATCAAATGTTTAAATATTAATATAAAATACTAATAAAAATAAAGGGTTTTTCTGAAAATTTATATAAAAAAATGTGAAAATATTTACAAAAATTAACCATAATCGGTTTTTATACAATTTTAAGTAAAAAATGACAAAGTACAAACCAAGAAAAAAAAATAATAAACCGCAATAAACGGGGTAAAAACAAAAAGAAGCAGCATACGGCAAAAAAAAAAGTTTCACAATAAATGGTTGTGTTTAACTTTTTGATGGAATTACGCTCTACCCATATGTGTCTGTCATCTTTAGCTATTACTCGCTTAATATTTTTTGTTTTCTTTTTTCGTGCGATAGCCCGTAGGAAAGGAATATTTAATATTTAATTCAATTCAAGGGTATAACAATAAATAAAGAAAGTAATTATATTTTTGATAGCCAAATTAATAAAAGTTAATTGCCAACAAACGAACAATCGACCAACTTCAAAAATGTCTGACCATCCAAAGGAAGCGGACCGAAATTTGAAGCGAATGTAAGTTGAATTGAAATGGGCAAAATGTACACACAAAACCAAAGGGTTAAAAAGCAAATGGTTAAGGTTGCGAAAATCCAACCTCCGAAAATTTTAACATTTTAAGAACTGACTCCAAAATAGCCAAACCACGGAAAAAGCCTGCACTTTTAGATCAGAAATTCGGTTCGCATCCCCATTTTTGATCTTTTTTCAGTCGTATTTGCAACGACATTTATTTCGATGTTTTCCATTGGTTGGCACCTGCCAAAGTCGGTTTGGAATTGGCGTTGGTCGCCCACCGATTCGACGCATTGGTGGACACGCATTTGAAAAGCAGAAAATGGACAATTGGAAAATTGAGAATTTGTCCAAACAAAATTGTCAAGACGAATGATTATGGATCCGAGAAAGAATTGCCATTTCCGCAAGAACCTTTGCCCAATTCAGTTGTCGGCTTCTCTTCTGTTTACTTTTGGTGGGTTTAATTTAATTTAAAATATCTTTTTTCCAAAAAATGATTGAGAACGAACTTTACTATTCCCGATTCCTGCCATTTTTTCCTTTGTATCCGCTTTTTTGCAATTTTTAGAATTTTTTTATTTATTTGAAAAAGTCCTGCAAACAACTTTCCTGGCGTTTTCTGGGTCACTGACCACGAATATGATATTCATTTACGACTAAATCCGAACCCCAGGTCCGAATTCGAACAAAAAGTCGAAAATACCAAAAATTTTCGTATTTGATTTTTGAATTTAAAATGACTTAAATACATGTAACTCAGCCAAAAAACATAATTACTAGGGATGGGATTTTTAGGTTTTTACCTACTTTTTTTTTTGCGCATAATTCTTGATGAGAGAAGCACGAAAAACACATTTTCTCCGAACAATTTTTTAATTAAAGCAACTTTTAGCACCTATTTTTTCCTATTTTGGGGGTTTTTCGGGTAGCACCTAGAAAATCCCAGCCCTAATAATTACTATTCAATATTGCCGTTTTAAAAAATTTTTGGCCTAAAGGAAATTTAATTTTTGGAATTATTAACTTTGTTCGAATTCGGGTCTGGGGTTCGGATTTAGTCGTAAATGAATATTATATTCGTGGTCAGCGACCCAGAAAACGCCAAGAAAGTTGTTACAGGACTTTTTAAATGAAAAAATCTTTCAAAAAATGCAAAAGAGCGAATTCAAAAGAAAACAAGTGCCGTATTCCTTTTATAGTTGGACCAATTTCGATGATTCCATTGCATTTCTCCGACGCACTGATCCTTTGCCCAATTTCGATGATGCCATTGCATTTCTCCGACGCATTGATCCTCTTTTGGCGTTGAATGTCTGCTTGAAATTACATTCTGGTGTTGTTCCTGAAGTATTTGTTTTTGGTTTTATTTTTTCATTTTTTTTAATTATGATTTTTATTGTTTTTTATACAATAGTGAAAATTAAGCACTAAAATTTAACGACTATTACTAAAGTATTTGTTTTTGGTTTTATTTTTTTATTTTTAAAACCCGATTGTCCATTCCATTTGGCCTCTGCTGAGTGTGTCCGCCATCATCAAAATACACTTTCAAGGGCGAAGTGATTTTTCACCGACCATTTTCTGTGACTGCTTCAATCTCCGAGTGATCACTTTCGACTATTGGCAATTTCCGCCTGATTTCATCGAAGAATCATCCTATGGCAAAGATCTGTGGAAATGGCTGCACACACCACGCGTGGGTGGTCAACCGAAAGTGCTCAAATGTCGTTGGGGTAAAGAATTTCCAATGGACGTACTCAGAACGGTCAAATTTTATAACGAATTCCTTATCAATTTCATGCAATTTTACTGTGTTTTAGACATTTTTGAGTGCCACCACATCTGTCAGCTTTTTCATCAGTTTATTTTGCGTTTTTTATTCGGGTGGTCCATTTGAATTTGTCAATTCACTGACGCGTGAGCAATTGACATGTCGTCTGATTAAACATGGAAAAGATTATTGGTGGCTGATTGAGCGTAGTCCAATTGACAAATGTGGAAAAAAATGGGCCGAATGGCAGAAAGAAGCATTGGAAGATGAGGACAATGATTGGAAAGTGCTTGGATTCAATTAGTCTGATTCAAAAGCGCTATAGATTCTATAAATAATGTGCACATTGTACAAATTTCATTCTGTTACAAGAAAGTTGTGAGAAAAAAGTCCAAAAAATAGAGTTTATTGCTCTTTCATAGACATATTTTTTTGGGCGATTAATTTGATTGCTTTTGAGAGAAATTATGGAATATTAGTGCTCCACACTCAAATAGCCCACATTCTTTGGTCCTGCTCCCATAATGGCATATTATTGTTTGTTTTTGCTCATTTTTGGATGGCATTTGAAAGAATAGTATGGAATAACAGACAGAAGTAATTTTGTTTTAGTATTCTTGATGGCTACCCGACTTTTGAGGACACCGACATTTGGGGACACAACACAATCTTTGTTTTGATGATAAATAAAATGCAATTTATTTTTTTTTTGGAAATTTGAAATCCCCAAATGTCGGGTCCCAAAATGTTGGGTCCCCAAATGTCGGTATCCCCAAATGTCGGTATCCCCAAATGTTGGGTCCCCAAACGTCGCGCCACGTTCTTGATGTTGTCCGAATAAATAAATTGACATTGCATAGCAAATAAGGGAAGGTGATAATTAGGAGTTGTAGGTTTTAAATTCGTTTGATTTCTGTTTTCGGGCTCAGACAAATAGGTAGAAATTCAGAATACTGGTACCCCACCAAATTCAATAAATTCTCTATCATTCAATTCCTCTCGGTCTGTAAGAGTAGGAGTCGTTTCGGCCCCCATGATTCGGCCCTCACGTTTCGGCCCCCACGATTCGGCTCCGGGCGCGTTTCGGCCCTAAGCCAAAAATAGAAAATCGCAGGAAGCAAAAAAAAAGAGAGACTGAGAGTGATACAGAGGGAAAGAGAGTAAGAGAGAGAGAGAGAGAGGAAAGACAGAAAAGAAATAGGGATAGATCATGTGATGGAAGAAATGGAGTAGAGAGAGAGAGATAAAGAGGAATTTTGAAAGAGGGAAACGAATTGAGAAAAATGCGAAAGAGAAACTAAGAGAGGGAGAGAGAGAGAAACAGACAGAAAGTAGGAAAGAGAAAGAGAGGGTGAGAGAAAGAGAAAGTGAGAGGAAATAGATAAAGGACGAGAAAGAACGAGAGAGATAGAGAGGGGAAATGCGAGGCGGTTCCCAACCGCCGTTGATATCCTCACTCATTTTTACTCATGTATTACATGATATAACGCAAAACAATTGATAATCTTAATCAGAACTACTATCTTAACAAAATACTCATGGGACACAAAAGTTCTCATTTAGCTTTTAAAATACTCATTTTTTAACAAACTAAAAATTGCAAACAAACAATCGCATTCCGTTTTCAAAATTCCCTTCCTTAACATTCATCCAGAGGCTAAACGCTTTGGAAAAATTTCGGCAATGTCTCATACTTTCTGAATTTTTATTTGTGGACGAAAAACTTATAACAACCAAAATGACAGAGTATGGGTAAAAAAACTAACAGCATGCCATTAAGGGCGCCATTTCGATCGCAGGGAATGGGTTTTTCAGCAGAACTTAGCACCTGCTCATAAGGCCTGTGAGGTTCAGGAGTGGTATGGGGGCCATTTTACGAGCTTTAATCAGTGCCCAGGAATGGCCATCTTATTCCGCTGATTTGAATCCAATGAGATTTCCTGTCTGGCCAATTTTATATCAATTCAGAAGGTGTGAGATATTGCCGAAATTTTTCTGAGGCGTTTAAGCCTGTTGACCAAAGTTAAGGTAGGGTTATTCTCCATTCGTTGCTGTACCTTTTGACATATAATTTGTCTCCTAAAAAGCTTATTTTTGTAATTTTTAAATTAAAGAAAAAAATTCTGGAAAATGAAAACATCATTCCGGACCCGGTGTTTTAAAACCGGGATTCCGGGTTCTAAGATCCGGAAAGAGAAATGTTCCAGCAATTAAATTTGACTATCTTTGGTTTGCATTTTTTTTTTAATTTTTTGACCTTTTATCGGCGCCAAACTATGCGGTTCCCGAAGTGCTATGCTTAAGTCACAAATTGGATTAAATCTGAAGCCATACACTCGAATTTGCTTATAAACGGATTGTAATTGTAAAACGAGGAATATTTGCGTAAAAATATAACTTTGGACAGTTTTTTTTAACTAGGCCACTTTTTTATCCGGAAAACCCTTGTTCATATAATACTGATCAAGTCCCTGTGGCTGTTTTGTTTCTTTAGCATGAACGGAAAAATTTGCCAGAAAAACCAATAATGGAATATAATTATTGTTCCTTTTTAATGACTAATTTAGTTTTTCCTTTAGAAAATTTAAATTTGTGAATAAGGCCCAAAGGGTGGCATTTTGAAACACAAATCTAACGGGTATATGAGAATGAATAATATAATGTTTGGGAAGCGGAGAGATTGAATGGATGATTAACAACAACATAAATTTTCTGTCACGGGAAGGGCAAAAGTCAGGAATTTTTTTTGGCAAGATTCTTGAGACATCAAAAATTCTTTGAGGACTGTTTATGTTTTTGACACTTTGTTTAACTTTTGGCCGCTCAATTTTCCACCAATTTAAAAGCCTTTTGTTGAAGGCATTTCTTTTTGCCTTATTCTGTCGATGTCTCCGAGAAATAATAAAAAGTCCACATAAATTTAAATTGGTATTTGGTTCGGACTTCAAGATAACCAAAACAAAGAAATATTGTTTTGTTGGTATAATATAGACACACATTTTCTCTGCTTATTATTCGGTAACCCTCTCGGGTTTCGTTTCGTTAGAAATTTGACACTCATTTTCGGTTCTTGACATTGGCTACGGTTGTTAGTTCCAATTTCATGGAACTTTACGAAACCGACAACAACCATATAAGCCTAATAATGGTCGAAACTTTTAATTTAGTCTGTTGAAAGCGCATCACGGTCATTTATTTTATACGCCATAAAAATGTCTACGCTCCCATTATTTGTTGTACCGATTTGCCTTTGTGTAACGGTCGGTGCCTATTTGTACGGTAGCAGTGGAGGCGCATATGGTAACGGTCAAGGCGGCGATGGTGGTGAGTTTACCTGTGCTTAAACACGTTGAAACGATGGCTTATACGGTAGCGGTGGTGGTGGTAAACATTACGGTTGCGAGGATGAATACGATTTTTTTTTTTAATTGGCTTGTTGCTTTACTGTAGGCCCCTATCGACCGCCCGTCTACCGAGGGCCCACTTATAATTCACTGGCCGGCCCATTGTACAGCTACAACAACCGTCCCCCGATTTACGGTGGTGGTGGCAACCACAATTACTACTATCCGGAACCACCAGGACCGTATCCACCAACACCATGCCCACCGGCTCCACAGGTGTGGCTTAAGGCCGTGCTGCTCGAAATTTTCGTTGCACAGTCTAAAGTCTCGTTCACATTTTCGAATACTGAGATTATTGGGTCCCACCCAGCTTAGCCAAATTCAACTCATCTACACATCCGACATGTTTTAATTACATGTATACGGATGAGTTGGGTATGGATGAGATGGTTATGGAGGATTTGGGTGGGACCCGGATTAATTTAAAATCTTTCTCGGCACCCTTATTACGTAGTGCTTTTTTGTGGAGTACTGAGTCTAGAAAGTTCAAACTCAGTCAAATATATTTCAATGCTTCTTAGTCCGTCCTAAGTAATCGGCAGAATCCTCACTTATACCGAATCCTGTTCCGGCCTCTAATTGCACTAAGATAGCAAATGACTGATGCCCCTCTGTTTTAGCCGACTTCGGCACTGCTAACATCGTCGTTGGCACCTCCTTCGTCGCAGTCGACGCCACGAGGTACTCAAACGACAGCGCTGACGACAGCGGCATCGACATCCGCGGGAACCACGACAGGGGCGACAGCGACGACACAAACGCCGCCGGGGAACACGACAACGGCACACACACCCCCAGGGAATACGACAACGGCACAAACACCCCCAGGGAATACGACAACGGCACAAACAAACCCAGGGAATACGACAACGGCACAAACGTCTCCCGAAACCACAACTCTACCGGTGGTGTCTCTTCTTCAACTGGCGTAACAGGCGGTGGCGTGTGATCTAAGCGATGGAGGGAGACACACCAGCGGCAAAAAAAACGGAAAAGAAAGGGGGAGGAAAGAATGTTTAGAAAACGAATAATTGAGTAAAATAAAATTGTGAACCTTTTATAATGATCGACGGTCTTTTAAACCAAAATTTAAGAAATTCGGGGCCTAAAGATGGCAACTTAATTCTTAACTCGAGACTTTTGACTCGCTGGTGGATTTAAGTGTTATATCACCTCGTAAGTAAGTCGTGACCAAAAAATCTTGGTCTCGCATTGCCCTATTAATCAAATCGTAGAAATTATCCTTGATATGCTTTGTCCATTTTGATAAAATATCTTCACGAAATGAAAACCGAGTACCTCGTTTTAAAACAGGCCGCCAACCTCTCTAGTGCCTATCTTGCTCTTTTTGGGGCATTTGCCGTATCTACGATTTTTTTTTTTTTTTTGACTATGAACATTGTTATTTAAGGCAACAAAAACTTTAAGAAGCAAAGAAGCACAAATGGAAAGTGCTAATTAGGAGCCCAAAATATTTTAAGATGGCATCTGATATTTTGTTTCTACTTTTAAAAGAATTCCAATAAACCCATTTTTCAATGTTTGGTTCCCAAAACCCTTAAAAATATATTATTTGTTCTCATTTGAAGTATTAGAATATGACAACAATTTTTTCATTCATCTAAGCCCTCAAAATTGGTCATTTTTAAAGTTGCTTTTTATACCGAAAGAAAAAAAAGGAAAAAGAGAAACAGGCAAAAATAAATTGCGAAAAATAATCATAAAATCAGAGGAAATGCCAAATTGAGCGCCTAAAGTTTAAGATGGCACCCTTTTCTTTTTTTGTAAAAAAATAAAAAACGAATGTTTTTTTACCTAAACCCAAAAACAACAGAAAATGAAAAATGGTCAAGATGCTACTGTCATGAATCAAACACAGTGGTCCATCATCCGATTCTTTTTCATAAAAATGGCGACAACCAAATGCCTCTTTGAAGACTAGTCATCCCTGATTTCTTTTTAATCCTTTTCGCTATGTCCGACATTTTCTTCATAATTTGGTCGAACTTTTCCCTTTCTTTATCAATCGGTGATTTCAACTTAAAATTTTTGAATATTACTATTCCTTTTTGTTTTGACTTTGCTTCCTCCTTTTCATTTTCCTCTTCTTTCTCCTCCTCTTTATCCCCTTTGATTTGATATTCTTTCATAAGATCGTCCACATTTTCCAAAATTAGTTGGTGCCAAATGGCAAATAACTTTTTAAAAGTTTCAAAACCTTTTCTGCTTTCCAAATTGAACAAAAAACTGGAGATCATGCTCAAGGAGACCATTGCGTCAAGGAAAGTATTGTATATTTTTCCCACAGCATCGCCAAAAGCAAACTTTACCTTCACATTCAACGGAAATTCTGGAACTAAAAAAATTCTTCTTTTTTTATATCCAAAAATTGAATGAATGTAAATTTAGTAAAAGCGGGAGAAAACGGAACACCAAAAAAAAAAGATAATACCAGCAGCACAAATGGGGGTTATAACCAGAGGTCACATTTGTTCTTCTTATTTTTGTTCTTATTTCTTACTTTGACGTAAGAAATAAGAAAATATTCCTATTTTAAGACCCAAAATTGACCATTTTTTGGGAAAATCTGTTACCCGGTGGCGCCTATCGGCATCGCCGAATCTACGGCGCCGACCATTCTTTTTACGAAATTAAAAAAAAAAAGCCTTATTTCAAAGCTCAATAGCTAATGCCGTAGGTAATAAACATTCTTAAACAGTTGATTTTTTGAATAAAAATGCTATTTAAAGTAGGGTGCAATACCCGCATGCGGGTAGTGCCTATGCGGCTAACGGGTTTTTTAAAAATTGCGGGCGGGTAGGGGGGTACCGCCTTTTATAACTGAATTCCAAAAAAAAAACCGAGTGCGGGTTTACCCGCATGCGGGTTTTTTCCCCTTTTTTCCATAAAAAACCCGAAAATCCCGTAAAACCCGTACCGTACCCGTACCGTGCGGGTACGGGTATTGCACCCTAATTTAAAGCTTTGGAATCGCGGTTTAAAAAATATTCTTATTTTTGACCCCAAAATCTTAAACTAACAAATAAGTCAAAATTTGACGAAAATTTAATAGCCGGTTAATCCAGGGTACCTAGATGAAAATTTTCAAAAAAAGGACATTCAGTCCAAAAAAAAAGATTTTGGGGTCAAAAAAAGGACATTGCATAAAAATGATTTTGCAGCAATTGTACAGCAATTTATTCAAGTAAAGAGTATCAAATATCATATTTTTCATTACCAATTATCATTTTGATCAATTTGCGACTGGAATTTCGGGACAAGTGAGATTTTAATTCTGTTTAATTTTGGCGATATTCTTAACCTATTTTTTTTAGGTGTCGGGCTTTGAAATGAGACATTAAATTTTAAATTTGAAAAAGGAAGAATAGGCGGCAGGCGCCGCCGTGAAAAATTTTCAAAATATGAGTGTGTTTTGGTAGCAAATCTTGATAAAAAAAGACCAATTTTTGGGGATTTTTAAATTAATTTTGAGAAAATTACGCGAATGGGGTCCGGTGGTGCCGACAGGCGCCGCCGGGAAAAATTTTGAAAAATACTAAGAAATCGCTTTAAAAATTAAAAAAAAAAGTATTGTTTTCTTCTTTTTTTACCTCACAATAAGAAAAAAGGACAAAATATGAGCAGTAGGCTGAAAAAAGGACATTCTATAAGATTCGACCCCTTCAAAAAAGGACAATAAAAAAAGGACATATCGGTACCCTGCATTAATTACATGTAACAAGGCTTAAGAATATTTGTGACCTAAACACTGAAACCTAACGAATTTGTCCAGATCAGTCTGAAGGCCACCGTTCCTATCGAGCTTAAATTGGACCCCCTCTGGCCAACCTTGGAGGTACACTCGGAACAAATGCTCGTACAACACAAGCACATACTTTCGGTAATAGATACATTCTTTTTTAAATGATATTAGTTCATCTAGGTAACAATCCCAATTCCCTTTGTCTCTCATCAAAAACAGAACGCCAAGATGGCTTTGATAAGTGTAAACATTTGTAGAAGGGGCATTTAAGAAGGTTTCGACAACTTTCTTTTCGTCATATGATTTTGCATCTTTTGACAGTTTCTTCACAAATAGAAGAAATGATTCATCATCGTTTGTTGGGAACTAATTAAGGGAAATAAAGGTTAATTCGTCAGTTAAAAAATTTTGTATTTGATAAATAAAAAACAAGAAAAAACTAAAATTAAAATAAAACTCACCGCAATGGAAAATGCAAAAAGAAAGACAAGAAAAGTAAAAATTTCTAAAACAAAAAAAGGCATTGGAAGGGAAGAAATGGAAAAAATAAAATAAGAATGATGAAAACCTTGCAGAAAGGCATTCAAATAAGCATCTTTGGGCATGAAAAGGGGCAGAATAATGGGCATGGACAAAGTGCAAATTTTGGCATAAAAAAGGCGAAAATTGCGCATGACCTAATGTAAATTTGGGCAAAACAAAAGGGCTAAATTTGGGGTGACAGTGACAAAGGACAGAATTTAGAAATGAAAAAGGTGAAAATTGGGGGTGACAAAGGGCAAATTTGGGCATGGAAAAGGGTAAATTTGAGCATGACAAAGGGACGAATTTGGGCATGACAAAGGGACGAATTTGGGCATGACAAAGGGACGAATTTAGGCATGAAAAGGCAAAATTGGGCATGACAAAGGGTAAATTTGAGCATGACAAAGGGACGAATTTGGGCATGACAAAGGGACGAATTTGGGCATGACAAAGGGACGAATTTAGGCATGAAAAGGCAAAATTGGGCATGAAAACGGCAAAGTTTGGAAAGGAAAGAAGGCAGAATTTGGAAATGAAAGGGAAATTTTGCAGAATATGGGTACCTCTCCAATCCCGAAAAAAAAATTCAGGAAAATTACTTAGGCTATAGATAAGATTTGTTCCCCCTAAAATTCTTCTTTTGTTTATGTCCAGAAAATTGAGTTGATGTAGGTGTAATAAAAGTAGAAGGAGACGAAACCAAAAAAAGTTGATTTGAAAGAATAGGAAGGCGTTAACAACTTTTTGTCATAGGCAACAGCTTAAATTTTTCAAATAAAATACAATATTTTGTGGCTCAAAAAATCTTTAAAAAATCCTGTTAACAAAACTTTTGATGCTGATCAAAAAATATATTTACACCGAAGTGACCAGACCACTCCTTCATGGTGATCAGAAAACCCGGAAATGGCTTGAAATATAGAAAATTTTCGAAAAAAATTCATAGGGGGTTGCAAAATTTTTTCTGCAAAAAGCGACTAGGCCCATTAGAAAGAGCACTAAATGCTCTACAGAGTTCCAAAAAACCATTTGTCTCCACGACGATTTATCAATGAGCTATGGGAGGGTCAATTTCACTGTATTCAAAAAGTACTGTATTTCTTAAGGAAATACGGATTTTTACACCGGAAAGGTTCAAACCCAAAACAGATCAACCCGAATCTCAGCAGATACAAGTCGTAGCCCCACCATCCCAAAAGGAATTTTGTGTAGAATTTTATGCTCTTTCGAATGGGCCTAGTCGCTTTTTGCAGGAAATTTTTGCAACCCCCTAGGAATTTTTTTTTGAAAATTTTCTATATTTCAAGCCATTTCCGGGTTTTCTGATCACCATGAAGGAGTGGTCTGGTCACTTCGGTGTAAATATATTTTTTGATCAGCATCAAAAGTTTTGTTAACAGGATTTTTTAAAGATTTTTTGAGCCACAAAATATTGTATTTTATTTGAAAAATTTAAGTGGTGCTAAAGATATGACCACCCCAAAAAGGGGGAATGCAGTTGGTAAAATGGGTTGTAACCAATAATAACAATTATAAAGGGGTTAATGATTGGCATCATTAGAAAGCCCGCAAAAAATACTACAAGAAATGTATAACATACATACACAACAGGGATGTTGCAAAAGGAAAAATAATAAGCGAAAGGCGAAAAGCGAAAAAAACGAAACCCAAATAAAAAACGAAAGGCGAAAAGCGAAAAATGCGAAACCAAAATAAAAAGCGAAAGGCGAAAAGCGAAAGCGAAATGCCCAAAAAAGGCGAAAATGCGAAAAGGCGAAACGCGAAAAGCGAAACTTGCAACATCCCTGATACACAATATAATCAAATTGAGATTTTATAACCATTTTTAAACAAATTTGATACGAAATTTTAAGTGGTGCTAAAGATATGACCATGACTGTAGCACTCAAAATTGGCCATTTTTGGCAAAAATCTCTTAACAAATTAGCCAGAATTTTCAAAATTTCCCCCGGTGGCGCCTATCGGCACTACCGGACCACTTTTACCTTAGGTCTTCTTAAAATTCACTTAGGGTGGAACACAATTTTTGATACCCCAAATTTTTTTTAAATTTAACAAAACACAACCAGGATTCAAAATACCCGCCATTCTTATCGATAATGTGTTGCCATTTTGTAGGCAAGAGATCAATCCCACTGACTTAGAATTCAGGGCGTTAGAGGCTAAAAATTAAAAGCTGTCATTTTTGGTTTCACAGCTGATAATATGACCATAAATTGAGATACAGAGACAAACAAATATGCATTGAATAGAGAAAAGTCGGCACTATAAGAATAAAAGAAGAGCTTTTTTTATCTCTGTCGGTTCAATGTTGAGGGCTGGTTAAAAATGGTCTCGGAAAATGGCATTTTTCAAGACTCACCATATTACAAAATTTTTGTACGGGATAGAAAAGCATTGAATCAAACATACTTGATGAAATAAAACATGCTGAATCCAAACCTAGCCTTAGAAACGAAAACCTGACCTTTCCAGAGTCTATACTGCTTGAACTTCCTCCAGGGAGCTGAAGCAGCACAAGCTCAGGTAGCAAAGATAGGTCAAATCTAAGGCCAAAGATAGGTCAAACCTAAGGCCAGATTCGGATTCTACGGACCTGATTTGGTCATGATATCTCATTTTTGCGAGTTTTTTTTTTTTGGGTTTTGGCCAAGAGAAAATTCATGGAATATTAAAGCGCGAATATCCATTTTTGGCATCGTCAGCAAAACCCTCACAAAAATCTGATTAACAAAAGAATTACAAAAAATTTAGTAGAAAAATGTAGAAATCATCCAGACAACCAAAATAAAAAAGGCATGTCAGATGTTAAAAATTGAAAAAAGTTTATTTTTTTGGCACTTTTTAGCCGGGCGGACGAATCGTACGTTTTTGGCTGGACGGACGAATCGTTGCCGGACGAATCGTACGGCAGCGATAAAAAAAAAAGATCAAAGAAATCCATTGTGTTTAAAATTTTTAACAGATTTTTGAAAAGCACAATAAAATTTGGGTATTAAAAATTATGTTCCACCCTAATAAAACATTTAAAGAGGCAGGGGCCGGCAGTGCTGATAAGCGCCGCCCGGGAAAATTTGAAAATGTGAGTGTATATTATAGTAGGGTTCTAAACCCGCATGCGGGTAGTGCCTATGCGGGTAACGAGTTTTTTTAATTTGAGCGGGTAAACCCGCAAAAAATTGCTTGCGGGTTTACCCGCATGCGGCTTTTTTCCCCTTTTTTCTGATTTTTTCCATAAAAAACCCGCAAAACCCGTAAAACTCATACCGTGCGGGTAGCGGGTATTCAACCCTATATTATAGTAACAGATTTTGTACTAAAAATGCCCAATTTTGGTGGATTTTTGAGCCAGATTCTGGGAAAACCGAAGCAATTTGTGGTATGGTGGTGCCGTTGGGCATCACCGGAGAAAATTATGAAAATTTAAGTCAGATTTGTTAATGTATTGTAGCTTAACATTGATCGTTTTTAAATAAAAACCAAAACCGAGTTTTTCTGTTAACCGAACCGAAACTGCCATTTCTTCGGTTCGGTTTTCAAACCGCCAACCCTTGTCAAGAGTTTACCCGTGCTTAACCAGGTTTAAACAAAATGGTGGCTTATACAATAGCGGTGGTGGTAGATATTACGGTGGCGATGGTGAAGAGATTTTTTCTTTTTCATTTGGCTTCGGTATTGCTGTAGGTCCCTATCGACCGCCCATCTGCCGAAAGTCCGCTTATAATTCACTGGCCGTTCATTGTACAGCTACAACAACCGTCCCCCGATTTCATCAACGGCACAAACGCCCCCAGGGAACACGACAACGGCACAAACGTCTAACGGAACCACAAACTCTACCGGTGGTGTCTCTTCTTCAACTGGCGTAACAGGCGGTGGCGTGTGATCTAAGCGATGGAGGGAGAACACACCAGCGGCGGAAGACGAAAAAGAAAGGGGGAGAGGAAAGAATGCGTTTAATACCGAAAGAAAAAAAAAAGCAAAAGTAAAGAGACAAAAGCAAAAATAAAAATTAGAAAAATAATCGTAAAATAGAGGAAAATGCCGAATTCGCGCCCAGTATCAAAACTAAACCCAAAGATGACAGAAAGGTGTCGAGATGCTACAGTATTTTGCCAAATACTGTAGTCCTTGTCCGCTTCTTTTGGTAAGGGATGGCAACGCCCAGATGCCCCCTCCCAAATGTTGTGTTGCAATTTTGTGCTTTTTTTTTTTTTTTTATCTTTTTCGCTATTTGCGACATTTTCTCCATGATTTGGTTGAATTCTCCTCTCGCTTATCAATCCATGCTTTTGCTTCATTTTCTGCGTTTGGTTTTTTGTTTTTTTGTGAACTTGAGTTTTCCAATATTCCTCCATTTTGTTTTTCTAGCGCCTATGGGTTTCCATTTCGACTACAGACATTTTGGCTACAAATAACAAAAGTGGATTCAATTTTCTTATAGAAAAATCTTTGTTTATGACATCTTGGAATGTACGACGACCTTTTGTTTCTTTGTATATTTTATGTATCTTGTACATTTTAATACATTTGTTCAACCATTTTGACACTGATTGACCCAATTTGATGAAAAATGTCTGTGTGAAAATGCCAAACAATTTGAATTTCCAGCAGAGCACATCATTTTACTTTTGTGCATTTATTTTACAATCAAAAGAGAATAGTGAAAGAAAGGCAAAGGAACGACAGCAACAGCAGAGGAGACCAAATGGAGGTCAACTAACAAAAAGGCAATCATCCCAAGCACATAAATTCTTTGTTTAATGGTCAACCAAACCATTCAAAAAAAGTTAGGTAGGCGAAATTATTAGTAGGGCTGCCAATTATATGGAAAACCGCAACGGCCTCTGAAATGCACAAAAAACGTCTTTTTAACTTGGTTTGAAGCTTCTTGGATGGTTTTCTAAGGCCATATTTTTCATATTTCGCGATTTATGTCCATATATTCCATATTAATCTGTTAACAAATTGACCATGTTTTCAAAATTTTCCCGTTGGCACCACCGGACACTCATCAGCCCGGCTGAAATTTTTCAAAATAATACCCTAAATTGATTATTTTGGGAAGGAAAAATCTGTTAACGAGCCATTACCTTTTTATATATATTAAAAAAAAAGTTTATCTTTGCTTCATATCTTTTCTTCGTTATTTTTTAGTAGTGTTAGGAACAGAATCGGATCCGGCTTTTTCCGAGTCCGGAATCCGGGTTTTTTGGGCCTCACCGGATTTTTCCGGATTATCCGGGAAAATCCCACCGGCATGTTTTTGAAAATAAAAATCCGGTTCCGGGGATCCGGCATTTTTAAAACCGGATTCCCGGATTTTCAAAATCCGGCTGAAGGTGACATTTTGAAGAAAGATGTTGAGATTTAGTGAAAACAGCAACAAAATAATGAAATTTTTTTTTCATGAAAAATAATGAACAAATAAAACGAATTTATCCAAACATTAAAGTCATATTTTGAGTATTTTTGGGGAAAAAATTTTGGTTTTTGCCTGTCCTTAACTATATACAATACAATAAAAACGAAAAATTCACCCTAATACGGACGGACCAATAAATTATCAATAAGTTGAAAATTTTTGCCAAAAATAAAATGAAAATTTCTCCGGTGGCGCCTACCGGCACCACCGCCCCTCTACCATTCATTAAGGTTTTTTCAAATTTCTCAAAAAGTATTTTAAAAACCCTCAACATTGTTCTTTTTTGTGCAAGAATGTTCTCTAAAAACACTCAAATTTTAAAAAATTTTCCCGGCGGCGCCTGTCGGCCCCTGCCCCTTTAAATTTTTTAAAAATTCAAAAAAAAGCCGAAAATACACATAACTTTGATGAAACCCAACAATCAGCAGTTGGACTGTTTTGACAATGAATTTTTGGTATTCCCGCTTCAAACAGTGACAATGAACCTGCTCCATGAAAAAGAAATTTACTTTTGGCGAATTTTTCAAAATCCGGAACCGGTTTTTTGAAAACTGGACCCCGGAAAATTTTGAAAAATGAAAATCCGGTTCCGGATCCGGGAAATCAAATTTTCCTAACACTATTTTTTAGCATATTTTTTTTGGCATTTTTTGCCATTTTTTGGATTTTGAGGGCATATTTGAGGAATTTTTTCATATTCAGACTCCGAAACTAACATCTGTCTGGATTCAAAAAAAAATGCCGCAGCTGATCAACAGAGTGAATAAATATTTATTGAACATATCCTATGGCCGCAAAAATTAACTTTTTTTAAAACCGAAAAAACAGACCGAAAACCGGCGGTCGACCAAAACCGAAACCGGGACCCCCGGTTTAAAACCGGCCACGATTAACCCTAATTTTGACCCTCAAAATAAGACCAAATAGGAGCTCTGTTATTATTAGCCCATAAAAATCCTTGCTCTAGTAATTATTTGTCTTCCTTCATAAATTAAAATCTGAATTGTAAAGTAAAATCCTATTTTAATTTTCATTCTCAAATACATATATAAAAAATGTATCTAAGAAGTGTTTGTTTTAAGGTTTTATACATTTTTAGTATTTCTTGAAAATAAATGCAAAAAATGGAAGTGTCTTCGTCATCATCATCTGCTGCAGAATATTTGGATAACACCACCACCATCATAACATCATCATCAAGCGATGCGAGCAGTAACGAAGAAACAATAGAGAGCCAAAAGAAGCAAATGTGCGTCAATTAAACTAATTCATGATTCGATTCTATTACCATGGGCTTTGGTCTGGCCCCAAATGGTTGTCGAAAATAAATAAAACAATTCCCGGTTTCGGGTTGGGCAATTTGGACCGCACAATTTTGTCTGTACTAAAAACTAGTACCACTGAAGGGTCGGTCGTTCCTGTTTTGGTTAAAAACTTAAAACGGGCGTATTTTGACCAGAAATTGGGCGTCCCATTTACCCGGATTTTTAGAATTTCGAACTCTAAACTCTAGGGGTTTCAATTCGTCTATAATCCTTGAGATTGGTATCTTTCTTTGCTGACCTCTCCCTGATGGGAAGATCCGAAAAATGATCAAATTATATAATAAAAATTGTTAAATGAGCCTACAAATATCTAAAAATTCTTAGTCAAAAAAAAAAGTTTTTTTTTTTCGGTTTTCAGTCGAATCAATGACGACATTTTGTACGAAATTGTCGCTTTGCTCACACGGGCCGAGTTGGGCGAACGCTTTTCATTGGTAAGGACTGAATGTTGCTATTTTCATCAAAATATAACTTTATCGATGGTGTCAAAAAATCTTTTTTTTTAGGTAAGTCATCACTTCCATTCGCGTGCCTACCGCAAAATGCATATTGCCAACGCACATTGGGTGGTCGGCGATTGCTATTTGAATGTCGCCACTACCGGCAGAGAACAGACGGCGCCAACAATGGTGGTGCCCAAGGGGGAGGAGGGCGGCGGAGGATTTGAGGTGTTGACGAGGGGGGGGGGAGCAAAAAAAAATGGAGGGGGAGGGAATAAATTTACCACTGCCCTCATTTTTTCTATGTTTTATAACCCTATTTTGGTATGGTGTACATATGCGGTTCCACCTATTTTATCACCAATATGGTTAAATTTAGACAATTCCAACTTCTAACTTAGACAAAGTCGGAAAATTAATTTTTTTCTTTTTTTTTTTTCAAAATTTCTTATACAAAATCTAGGGTAGTAACCCCAACGTCGGGCTTTGAAAAGTCGGGGTCGGGGAAAATCCCGAAAAATGGCCTAAAATGTCGGGGGCAGAGTCGAGGTTGCTACCCTAACAAATTAAATTAACGAATAAATTGATTTGTCTAAAATGGAGGACATATTGTGAATAGTTAGTAAACTACTAGATAAAACACTTGCAAATGTTTTTGTTATTTTAAAATTTTGTTTTTTGGTGAAAAGGGCGAAGGGAGGGGGGGGGGAGGAGGGAGGGCCATCAAAAGTATATTTAAAAAAGGAATAAATTGCATGAGACGTTAAACTCCTTAAATCAGGTGGTGCCCGTCCCGTGCGTGCCGTTGTCTCCCAATGTGCTCGGCTTTCGTGGCAAAATTCACTTTAGCGGCACACTCACCGCCACCGTGTTGGCCTTCTTCCGCAACGCGTTGCCACCAGCGACAACGCTGTACCGCTTCTCGTCGTTGGATCTGTTCTACAAGGCGAACGGAATGCTGAGCCCATTCCAAGGGTCGGAACGGTGAGAGAATCTTAATCTTTTTTTTTTTTTTGAGTAAGCGCGTCTTTTAATTGTTGATGGGTAATAGTGATTTGCTCCAACCATTTTTCGATTATAAACCCGTGTTAAATATGTTTTGTTAATCGGGAGTTTTTGGGGTTGTTGAATTTGATTATTATAATTCAATCGACCAATTCGGACCTCCCGAACAACGTGCATTTGAATAAATTTTGAGCAATAGTGTGAATTTTGAAAAACTAAAATTTTCAAAAAATTTACAACTTTTCGAATTCGTGTTGGATGGAGGCTTTGTTAATGGCCGGAATGATGTCGAAATTCATGGCCATAGATCCCTAAAACGCCGGGATGTCCAACTTCCTCATTTCTCTATCCTCCAAAATAATCAAAATTTGGTCACGATTTTTTTTTTCGTCAATGTTTTTTTATGATGTTTATCCCATGGAAAAAAAACTCATTAAAGTCGACAATAATTTGGAAACAATTTCATCAACAATGCCCATCTCAGCTTCAATACCTTTTTGGACAACTGCGTGCGCCTGGTTGAGCTCGGCTGCACCAATGACGCGGCGTACATTGGCGGCCGCAGCACCAGTGACGCAGCATTTATTGGCGCTTTTCTTGCCCATCCGTCGGTGTGTCGTCACGTGCGTTGGATGCGTGTCACGCGCTTCCGTGAGCTGTTCCTCGGCTGGTTGCACAACCAACGGGAGGACGGCGACTGGCGCCATCTGCGCATCGTGCGACGGATGTTCACGCGGGAGCGCAACCGACTGATCAAACTCGTGTTACAGGTTCTGTGTGTGTGTCTTTTGGGGTTGCAAAATTGTTCCCCCCCCCCACCCCTTTGCATAGTTTCTCTGGGTGCTAGGTCGTTTGTTAAATCCGCCATTTTCTATCGATTTTTCGAATGTAATTTGCCATAACTTTGCTCAGAAGCAACCAAATTAAGCAATCTTGGTATCGTCCGATAGCTATTTGTTAGCTCTATTAGCCATCCAAATTTCATAAAGTTTATCAAAAATTGGGACTCTGAAAGTGAAAAATAAAAAAGTTTTGCCTATATTTTTCTTAAAACTTAATAAAATTTTTTGAACTTTGGAATATTCATAGAGCCAGCCAATAGCTATCGGAAGATTTTAGGATTATTTAATTTGGTCCTTTTTGAACAAAGTTATGGCCAATTAGGTTCGGAATATCAGTAGAATATGGCGGATTTAACAAACGACCCAGCACAGTTTCTCTGTCCTCCGCGTTATTTTTATATTTATTTTTTGTTAGTTCAAAAAATTTTAACGATTTTTTCTAGTAGGAATTTCAAGAAAACTGAAATTTTCGAAAGTTAAAAAAGAACTAATTTTGTTTATTTATAATTTTAGTTTTTCTTTAAAAAAAATTCTCCAACTATAAAAACAGAGTTTTTTTCCTAGAATTTTAGTTTTTACATTTTTGTTATGGATGCGTCAGACCTAAGATTAAATTTGTTCGGCAAAGCCGTATCGGAAACTGGTATTTCGGGGAGGGGGGTGGCTTAAAAAGAGGAATTTCTAAGATACGTTTCTTTGTTTTCACATAAGGCGAATTTTTTTCCCCATTTAAAAAAACATATTACTCCTTTTACTCGTACTCGTAATTTTTGGGACGAATTGCATCCCTGCTGGGTTGACATGTATCGCCGTGAAAATTTTTTAAAAATTCCTCAAATCAAATGGTGCCAATTTTTCATTTACAGGATCTCAACACTGACAATGCTGCTATCGTTTTGGGACCTTCGCCTACAGTTCTACCATCATCGTCGTCGTCATCGGATACTGCTGAAGTCAATGACAATGCGTTGTCGTCTCCGTCATCGTCGTCCCCGTCCGTTCTCCGTTTCACCGTTCGGCTGATCGTCCGCAACTATGGCCACATCGTTGACCAGCTACCGATGCGTTGGGTGCGCAACACACGCACCGGCCAATGCGTTGTGTTCGTGGAGCGTCGAACGCCACCACCGATAAACAACACCAACGTCGAGTTGTGCATTGTGCGATGCCCATGCGTGGAGGCGGAGCAGCGTGGGCTGATGCCGGGCACGGTGAACGACACCGAGTTTGATGTTTGTGCTTTTCATTGACGTGTGAAAACTTTGACTTTCCTCCAGGAATTTTTTTGTTTTTGAAGTTTTCTTTGATGAACAGCGATTCCTATCGAAATCCAGGACCCTTCCTTTTTTGGTAAACCGAATCTACGAGAGAGAAAAAAGGGTAATATTTGGGCTGGTGCCTTTCATTTAGCGAAAATTTAAAAGGGTAAAAACATTCGGTGTGGGTCAGCTAGGCGCCACAAAGTGGGCGCCATCTTGAGTTTTATGGTCCGCAGTTGAGGTACACACGGTTGGGTGCACTCGAAAATCACGCCGCGGAAATGTCAGAAAAAATTGAAAAAAACCCATTCGTTCAAACTTGGTTTTTTTTTTTGAAAAATTCCAAAAAAATTATGGAATTTTCAAAAAAAAAACCCCAAATAATTTAGGGAATTTACAAAAAACTTTAAAAAATTTTTAAATAATAATATTTTCATGATTTTTTTGAAATTTTAAAATTTTTTCAGTTTTTAGGTCCTTAAAAAACTTTCATATTTTTTTTACATTGTATTTGTTACAGCTCCAATTCGGCTGGGATGAGCCGGTGTGTACGGTGGACGTGATGCACCGTGCCGACCTTTCCTTTGACTACAATGTTCCGGCGCCGGCGGCCAACCAAGTTAACACCGCCTCACTGCACCATTTCTTCTGATTTGTTCATCTCATCTCATTCACAAACAAAGAGTTTCTGTTTCTTTGATGTGTCTGTTAGTCGCCGCATAACAATTTTAATTGATGATGGAAGGGCGAAGAAAAAAAGTGTTTTTTGTTGGATTTTGAAATAATTTAAATTCATTTATTTTGTTTTGAAATAGGCCAAATGCATTAAATTATTTAATATAATTCTAAACATGAAATTTTTTTCAAGAAATAGTTTTTTTGACAGCCAAATGAGCCCCTTTAAAATTTTAAATCTGAGAACTTTTGCCTAAACATCTTAATGGAAATGCATTTGACCCCCAACCACTTGTTTATTTTTTGGCATTTTGTTTATTTAGCCTTTTTTGTTGCTTTATTTTCTGAATTTGTTTTATCTTAAAGATTACACATTGTTAACATTGAATTTAAAAAGGGCGGAGCAGAACAAAACGTCGCCGAAAAAATTGTAAAAAACTTGAACTTTTTTAACAAAAAATCATCTCAAATTGTCAAGTGTCCATTTTCTGCTTTGAATTGCGTGTCCACCAATGAGTTGAATCGGTAATCAAACTGAAAAATGGAGTTTTTTTTTCAAAAGTAGATTTTCAAAAAAAAAACGGTCGGTTTTTGAAGCCATGGCGTTTGGGTTGTACTATTTGGTTTTGGGCCGAAACGACACCAGGACCGAACCCGGGGGCACTATAGGTATTAATTATTACCAAAGTAGCCCTAAAAATAGGAATTTGTAAAAAATTGACTAAAAACAACTTGAGAAATTTATTTATTCGGACATAGGCAAAAATACCACAAAAAAATTCAATGCATCGGTTTATCTAAAGATAAATTCCGAGCAATTTCCAATCATTTTCCTCATCCTCTAAAACTTCTCGCTCCCATTCGGCCCATTGTTTCGCACATTTTCCAATTGGACTCCGTTCGATTAGCCACAAGTCACTTTCATTGTCAATTCTTCGATTTGTCAATTGTTCACGCGTCAGTGAGTTGACCAATTGAAATGGACTAACAGAAGTAATAACAAAAATTATGGAAATCGGACAACGCTTTGACATTGGACTATACTTTTAAATAAACTCACAAAACACGGGAACTGGGTATTCTCGTCTTAAAAGTTGTGTGGTCAGTAAGTTTGAAAAAGTCCAAATGAATTACATTTTTTAAAAATATTGTTGTTTTTTTTGACGAGTAAATCTGACAAAAATTGAGGATTCCTATAATACCCTAAATTTTGAAGACCATTTTTTTAATTAGTGAAATATATTATTATATTTTTTAATGAAAAAAAATTTGTCAAAGCGTTTTTTTTGAATTGAGAAAAAAAAATTATTCTTGTAGTTCTAGTTTTGTTCAGTTGCCCGGTCCCGGCTTTTTACACTTTTTTCTTGGGTTGCGAATAGAAAACGAAAAAACCGACTGAGACCCGGCCGGAATTTTTTAGAATTAACATTTTATTTTCGAGACACCTGAAAGTGATCCCGAATGACGGAATAATTTTGTTATATATTTGTCATTTGTACATCTTACCGTAGTATATTTTACCTTTGTATTTTTTAGAATTCTTATTACTGTCTTCAAAAGAATTTTTAGGCTTTGATGGACCCAACCAATGGATGGTATATGGAAAAGGAGGACACAGTGATTTTAAGCGCAGATGTGACAGTGAAAGAATGAGGAGAAAAATGGAGAAGAAATGCTATTAGAGAAGGAGGAAGAAAGAGACGGAGGACAGAAAATTATTGATTGATTTGTGAGATCATTGATTGATCTGATAGATCAGTAAATATGTTGTCATTTTTAAATCAAAATTTTTGCAGAAATAAATTTATTTTAAGTGTATAAATGAAAACTAAGTCTAATTTCGGCTTTTATAATCCAGAAAAAATTCTTATATATGGACTGAATAAATATTCAATCAATTAAAAAGTATAGGAAATTTTTATGTAAAAAATTTTAATTTTTAAGTCGTTGCGCCGAAAAAATTATTATGTGCGCTAAATTGGAGGCGCCAAAAAATTCTAAGCCAAAAAATCCGGCCCCGACCGCAAACGGTCCAGTCCCTATTTCGAAAAAATAGTACCCAAAAATGGCGAAATAGGCACAGAAGGCATTCTTAGGCACAAAAAAGTCTAAAATAGGCAAAAAAAAATAAGCATTAGAAAAGTGGTTCATAAAAATAAGGCATAATTTAAAATCCCTTTTTACAAGCAAGCTAAATTTGATTTATACAGAATGAAAAAAGGAAAATGCCGAAAAGAATCGTCAGCAAAATCATAGGATAAATAAAAGCCCCTAAATATATGACAGCACAGTTTTCCATTTTTTAAAATTCTAAATTTTCAAAATGGGTCAATTTGCAACAGTAATCGCCCAAACAACACTAGTCGATCCCTAGCGTTAATTAGGCAAAAAATGGTAACACCCAAATGGCACCCTCCAGCCTTTCTGTTTCGTCTCCTTTCTCTTTAATTGCTTTTGCTATTTCCGACATTGTCTCCATGATTTGGTCAAACTTTTCCTTTGCTGTATCAATCGGTGCTTTTTGGGGTTGTGTTCTTTGTCCTCTAATTAATTGTTTCACTAATTTGCTCCCCTTCTTATGCTCTTTTTGTCCTGCTTTTTCTTCCTCCTCCTCATCTTTTATTTGATAATCCCCCAAAATTGGTTTGTGCCAATAATAGTAAAGCGTTTCAAAATTGCCCAAGTCCTTTCGGCTGTTTGGATTGAACAAAAAAGCGGAGATTATGGTCAAGCAGGTCACAGCATCGAGAAAAGTTTTGAATTTTTTCTGCCGAAATTCGCCTTTTTCAAAACGAAACTTCAGCTCCTTAGCGACCGGAAATTGTTTGGCCAACTCCGTTTGATGAGGTTCACCTGAAAATTGAGTTTTATGAATAGGACTGTGAACTAAATGACTTTGTTTCGATGTGAAATGCACGAAAAACACAATTTTAACGCGAAAATGCTTCCTTTTAATGCCATCTTTGTCACTAAAAACGGTGCTAGGTCGTTTCCTAAAAACGGCCACCATGGGCGTTTCCTAATTTCCGCCATTTTACCGATTTTTCGACAAAAACTCTTCATAACTTTCTTGCGACCAAATTGCATAATCTTGGTATTGTCCTATTCCTATAGTTATTGGTTAGCTCTATAAGCTATCTAAATTTCAAAAAATTTGATTCTTTTTATGACATAAAAATGAGTTTTTTGCACTTTTGTCGCTACAACTTTCTTAGATCTCAATCAAGTTTTTTGAAATTTGGTAGGATAATAGAGCTAACAAATAGCTGTCGGACCATACCAAGAATGTATAATTTGATTGAGTTAAAGCAAAATATACCGGCCGGTAAGCCGTACCGAAATATTTTATGAATTTCGGTATCGGTATTCTACCGAAATAGCGATCGGAATCAGGGATGGGCGAAATTTCGTTTCGCGTTTCGAAAATTTAGGGTTTTTTCCGTTTCGAATTTCGCGTTTCGGGTAAAACGCCGAAATTTCGCGAAAAATAGACCCCTAAGAATAGGGTTTTCTTACATGGTTTTTTCTTCAAGAAATGTCTATAATCTATTAACAAAGAGGCCATTATGAAAATTTTTCCGGTGCCGCCTATCGGCACTACCGGACTCCCCCCCCCCCCCCCCCGCACATTCGTTTGGATTTTCTCAAAAATATCTCAAAATCCATAAAAATTAGTCTTTTTGTGTATATCGTTTATCAAAATACACCCAAATTTTCAAGAATTTACCCGGTGACCCCTCTCGGCATCATCGGTCCCTACCTTTTGAATTATTTATAAATTAAATCAATTGATTAAATCCAAAATAAAATCTAAGAATTACATGGAGAGTGAGAGTTAAGAAACGATAACAAATTAATAAAATTTCAAACTTAATTATGGCTATTCATCAGGGTAAGGATCATGTCGTTTTTTTAAGGTAATGGAGGAAAATTTGTCAATTCAAAGCCTACAAAATTTATCATAAGCATTTGCTTGCAATTTTTATATTTTTAAAAAATTGGCTTAATATATTGACAAAAAAATGGATAAAAAAAATTTTACTTTTGTTTCCTTTCGTTTCGAAAAATTCGAGAATTTCGGGTTTTTTGCGTTTCGAATTTCTAGTTCCGCGTTTCGAAAGAATTTAGTTTCGTTTCGAATTTCGTTTCGGGTCCTTGGTCGAGTTTCGCCCATCCCTGATCGGAATACCGAGCGAAAAGTCCTACATACCGCGGTATTTTCGATATTCCGGTATAAATACGCACTGACAAAAAACGAAATCTTTCTACAAGTTGGAAAATATATTTATATAATTTAGAACATATATTTGCTTTTTCGGGTTTTTATGAGAAATCTTAAGCGAATCAAAGAAGGGTGTCCGGTGGTGCCAAGAGAGGCCACCGGGAAAAATTTGAAAAATCAGAAGTCACGATTTCTCAATAAAGTATTAAATAACATCAAATCATAGACCATCGTTGCCTCTTAAAATAATCTTTTGGGCATATCCGTCCGCGCATATCCGCGGATATATCCGCATTTTAGAGAAAAATTTTTTTTTGATAAAAAAAAATTAAAATCTCAAATAATAAAGGATATAAAGTGGAAATTGTAAATTGCATCATATATTATTATTCCCTTTATCCAAAAAAATGAAATAAGAGCATCTTTAAAGGGTTTAAGCAGGGTTGCTAGATGAAAATTTTCAAAATCAGCATTTTGGGGTTAAAAAAATATTATAGAAAAAATTATCTGATATAAAAGAAAATCAGCAAAAAGCATCATTTTTTAATTCAAAGGGGCGGGAGCAGGTGGTGCCGACAGGCGCCACCGAGGGAAATTTTGAAAATTTGGTCTATTTCGTTAACACATTTTGCACAAAAAAATGACCTAAATCTGTTACCAAAATACGCAAAAATTTTCACCGATGGCCCCTGAATTTTTGACCACAAATGATTATTTTGAAATTTTCATCTGCGAGCCCTGGTTAACGCTTTCTGGATGTGATTTTACAAATTTTGACGAAAAATGGTCAAATTTTGAGATAATTTTGCGGAAATTTTTGGGCTGTTAGGCGGGCCGATAGGCGCCGCCGGATTTTTTTTTTAAATTAACTATTTCTTACAATAGAAATTTTCTGAAATGCAATTGAGAAAAAATAAAAATGGTGATGAGAAATATTTTTCTCATGTAATATTGGGGGAAAAAAAATTGTTACTGTATGATATAAAGCAAAATTTGAAAAACCCCGAACCCCGACTGATTTTGCTAACCGACGTCGGGGTTCCAACCCTATTTAAAGAGATAAATTTTTGAGAAATTTTCCATTCTTTGAAGTATACTTTTTCAAATGGAAAGTTAATTTTTAGGTGTCTATTTTTCATTTTTATGGTATTTTTTATGAAATTTCTCAAAAATTCCTAAAAGAAGGACCCAAAAATGCCAAAAAAGGGACCAAATAACCAAATATTAATGAACTCTCCTCCCACGTTAGAATGGCTGGCGGATATCCGCGGATATGGCCTTCATATCCGTATCCGTCCGTGTCCGTCCGATTTCTCAAAAATCGTTATCCGTATCCGTCCGTATCCGGACAATCCGCGGATTGTCCGTGTCCGTGCACATGCCTGGTTTTTAGCTTGGTTTGAAGCTTCTAGGATGGTTTTTTAAATCCATATTTTTCATATTTCGGGATTTATGTCCATATTTGTCCATATTTTGGCATTTTGGGAAAATTTCATGAGAAAAGTGTAAAAAAAACGAAAAAATACATCCCTAAGAAATAAACATGAAAAATTTTCAAAAAAGTGCACCATAAAAAAGAAAAATTTGAATTTCTTGGCAAGATTTTGGCAAAATTTCTTAAAACTAAAAGTAATAATCAAAGATTTTTCTCACCAATTTTTTTAGGTTTTTCTATAAATTTTAAAATTATAAATTTTTACTTTGGCTAAAAATAGCCATTTACCATGGTTATTTATTTATTTTTTCGTTATCTTTGTTTTTTTAGTAAATTTTTTGTCCATATTTTGGTCCATATTTGTCCATTTTTGGCATTTTCCATATTTTTGTCCATATTTCGCGATTTTAATCCATATTTTATGGCCATATTTTGCGATTTTTACTCCATATTTTGGCAGCCCTAATTATGAATAATAGAGATTTTTTGTTAACAATTTCAAATGTTTCATCTTTCAAGGGATAAAGATTTAACGAGAATTTGACGAAAATTTGACGGCCGATTAGCCAAAAAATTAATGAAATTTTACAATACCACACTAATTACATGTAGTGATGCACAGAATTTGTGACCTTTACACTGAAACCCAATGAATTTTGTCCCCGATCAGTCTCAATGCTACCGTAACTATCGAACTTTACCTCTGATCACTTCTGACGAACCTTGGAGATACACTCGGAACAAATGCTCGTACAAAATGAACACATATTTGCGGTATCTTTCGCATTCCTCTTCAAAAGATTCAGCCTCTTTTTTGTCACAATTCCAATTCCCTTTCTTTTTCATCAAAAACAGAACGCCAAGATGAATTTGAAAAATGACATCATTTAAATGAACATTTATACGGGCCTCTCTCTGAACAATATCGGCTTCTTTGAAGGAAGCCTTGGCAATTTCCTCCTCCATTTGTTTACGGAAAGTTTTGACAATTTTTTCTTTCTCATAAGATTCTGCATCTGTTGGAAGTTTTTTCACAAATGCGAGAAATGATTCATCATTGTTTATTTTGGACTAATTAAGGGAAACAAAAGTTAATTATATATATATTTTTTATTATTTGTAGAAACCGCATGCTTTGTTTTTTTTTTTTTTGCCTTTTTCGAGGTTTTTTGTGCTTTAATTCCTTTTTGGGCATTTTGCCATTTTGTGCTTCTTTTTTTTGTGGCATTTTTTGGTGCTTATTTCAACCTTTTTGAAAAAATTCATAAGAAAAAAGCCATAAAAGTGAAATTTAGACGCTTCAACAAAAATATTTTCTCATTTTAGAATTTTTATATAATTGAACTTTTATTTCACTTGTCTTCTGCGATAGGAAAAAAAAGTTTTTTCTATGACTAAAAAATTGGTCTAAAATGCAATTTTTCTGCTTTTTTCAATTTTATGTTTTTTGCGATTTTGGTGCCTTTGTGCATTTTTTGGTGCTTATTTTAGTGCCTTTTCCACGATTCTTTTTTTTTTGCCTTTTTTTGCGGTCTCTAATTATTTGACAAAAATAAAATAAAACGTCAAAATTAAATTAAAATTACCGCAGTAAAAAATATAAAAAGGGAAAAAATGATAGACAATTCACCTCATCTTCTATATGTAAAGCGGCAGTTTGAAAAAAGAAAAGACTTAATAAAAATAAAATATAAAAAATCAAATAATTCATGGGAAAGAAAAGCAATGGAAACAAATGAATGGAGAAAGTCATTGATGAAAAACATTAAAAGCATAGGCCATTACAAATGACAAAATTTTTTGGCATGAAAAGGACAAAATTTAGGCATGGAAAAGGTTAACAGATTTTTCCTAAAAGAAATTTTTTTTCTGGTAACAAACACAAAACTACAGTCATGGTCATATGTTTACACACCGACTCAATTTTGGGCTCCAGTTGCAATAAATCAGAACGCCAAAAAAAATAAAAAAGCAAAAATTATAAAAAAAATCTAATAATTTCCCTTGTAAAAAAACAAGAGCCGATCTCGAGTTAGAAAGGATTTAGTTACATAATAAAGCATGATTTGATAGAGGAGGTCGAAATATAGGGCTTTGCAAAATTTCAAGAAAATCCGTCCCTAGGAAAAATTTTTTTCCCTGATGAACTTTTCATATTTCAAGAAGTCATAACTTTTAGCAGAGGAATCCATTTGCCTAGCAATTAATTTTGAAAAGCTTCTTCTCTATAAGAGCTTTCGGATGATACCCAAATTGTGTGATTTGATTCGCAAGGAAGTTCAAAAATTGTTGTTGAAAATTGGGTTTTTTTCGATTTTTTTATAAGTTTATCAAAAACTCGAAATTAACTCAGTAATATTCAGCAGGAGCTGCTCTTCAAAATGAGCCCAAAATTAGTTGAAATAAATGGTATTAAGCTAAGTTACAAGGCTTCAAAAAATTTCTTTTTCTCTCGTTTCAGCATACTATTTCCCTGTCTCTAACTTAGGCGGGGCGGAAGAGAGCGGCTGCGTTGGGTGGGTGGGAGAGGAGAGAGAAGGGAAATGTGAGAGAGTCACAGAAGGGAGACGAAATAGAAATAGTGAATCAATTTGTTTTCTTTACCTAGCCAATTTCCATCTCATCTTTAAATTAGCATCAATAAATGCATATATTAAAATATCTCTTGTCATAGCCAAACCCGAACTTTCCTCTTTATTTCTTTTACCATGTAAAAGACCACTGAGACAAAAGTGCAAAATATTTATTGCAACTGAGAGCCAAAACCGAACCGCCGTGTTTAGGAACACTTACAGATTTGAGAAATTTGGGTTGAAAAGATTTTCGATAATTATTAACACAGATTTCGGCTTTTATTGGAGTATTTTTTGTGGGCTTTCGAATGATACCAAATATTAATGGAAATGTGAATCTTGTGAACCGCAGCCCTTTTTTTGGTGGTCATATGTTTATGAATATTTGTTCTTCATGGTGATCAGAAAACCCGGAAATGTCTTGAAATATGGAAAATTTCCGAAAAAAAACCCCTATGTGGTTGCAAAATTTTTTCTGAGCTTTTTACTGGCTTTTCTTGTTTTTAGAATTTATGAAAAAAATAATGATTTTTGACCCCAAATGAGATTTTGAAAGTTTTAATCTGGCAACCCGCTTAAAACTTTTAAAAATGTTTTTATTTCATGTCCTTTGGATAAATTGAATAAAATTGGATGCATATTTATATTTACGCTTTACATACTTTACCAATTGAGATTTTAATTTTTTTTCAAATTCCTTTTTTCACTAAAATGTCGATATATGCGCGGACATTCGTGGACGGATATAGCCAAAAATAGGGATGGATAAAGACGGACTCGGATATGAACCCGACGGATATGTCGGACACGCATATGAAAATTGGGCTACATGACATTCACGGATCGACATTTGCGGACGGACATTTGCGGACGGACATTTGCGGATCGACATTTGCGGGCGCAATATAAGTGAAGGTTTTTGTTATAAATAAAAAAGAAGAGTGTGCCATCACTAGTATACGGGAATTTAACAAGAAATTTGCACAATTTTTAGATTAATTTTTGTTCTAAAAGAGAAGGAACGAGTTGCACAAGACTAATTATGCTTTTTAAAACGGAAAAGACCGTACTAATGATGTACCACTCTTCGTTTTATTGAAAACAAAAAAAATCTTATATTCCGTCCGCAAATGTCGATCCGCAAATGTCCGTCCGCAAATGTCCGTCCGCAAATGTCGATCGCAAATGTCAGGGTTGGTTTTTTTTATATTTTTAGTTTTAATTTTTATTTTTATTTTAGAAGAGAATTTAATTATTTTAATTTTAAGGTTTTTAGGACGCGGAAAATTGTTGTCCGTGACCACCCCTGCTGCAAATATTTTTTAAGCAAAACTTTGATGCCAAAAAAATCAATTTTATTATAAGGATAAGGGGGGGGGGGGAGTGACACTTTTTTGAAACTTTTACAAAAGCTGGTTTCTTAGCGGTGCTTTTTTTGTTTTATTGCGTTTTCTTAGGTAATTTCTTAAAAATTGCCAAAATATATTTATAGACACAAAAATGCCAATATATGGATTTATTCCCGAAAACCCCCAATTTTGCGTTTAATTGCTCCAAAATGTTCACCAAATCAGAACACTTGAACGAAGAAATGCTATGTTTGAGCCCCATTCTTCAACTCATATGCGTAGAAAATAGTGAGGGCTCTATGGTCAGCAATTGGTCAACATGACTTTTTAAAATGCTTTTTATACCGAAAGTAAAAAAAGGAAAGAAAGAAGGAACAAAAATAGAAGAAAATTGGTCATCCGAGAAGGAAAGTGCCTAATTTAAGTGCCAAAAATAATCTTGACGGCTTTTTTCAAAATTAATTCCAAAAATCAACTGTTTTTCTTTAATTTTTGGCGCCTAAAATATGCAACAAAAGCCCAAAAAAACAATGGAAAAGGAAAAATGGTCAATTTGCTACAATAATTGGCGCTGTATACATAATAGTTCTCTCTTCTTTTTTTTTGCTTTCTTTCAAAAACGATAAATGCCAAGTCCTCTGTTTGGCATAAAATCCAAACCCTTTTTATCTATTTTCTGCTTAATCGCTTTTGCTATTTCCGACATTTTCTTCATGATTTGGTTAAATTTTTTCCTTTTAGCATCAATCGGTGATGTTTGCTTTGGTGTTGTATTTCCTTCACATTATCAAAAATTGGTTTAGTCCGATAAGTAAACACCTCTTCAAAATTGTTGAATTTTTCAAACAGTGTTTTATCGAATAAAAAATGGGAGATCATTCCCAGGCAGTTAACCGCTAGAATAAAAGTATTGGCTGTTTCTTGAACCATCGCACCATTTTCTTCAAAATGAAACTGCAAATTCGCAGAGGCCGGAAACGTTGCAGCCAACTCCCTTTGTTGAGGTACAGCTGGGAAAATTGAAATTAAAAAAGAGCAGAAAACTGAACACAAAAAAAAATTTATTTGACCGCAAAAGTAATTTTTTATCAATTTTTTGTAATATGACAACTATTATTGTTATAAAAGGGCAAAAGGTTGGTTGTAAGTTCTAAAAAAGGCCAAATATGCGCTTAAAATATGCTATAAACCCCCCAAAATATGTTCTAAAAACTCGAAAAATGGGACACTCACAATCATTAAGAAAATTACTAAAATAGGACTAAAAAATTATCCATTTTTGTGCAAAATCTGTTAAAAAATGGAGCCATAAATTTTTAAAATTAACGGCGGCGCCTATCGTCACCGGCGACCTTCCTTTTTCAAAATTAAGAATTAATGTCAATAAAATCCAAACATTAAAAAAAAAAAACTCCCTATTTAGTCAAAATGATTATGCATAATGAAAATTACGATTTGACACTTGTTTAATTGAATAATTGAGGTACAATTTTTCAAAAATGTTTTGTTTTTGACCCCAAAATCTTTTTTTTTGGACTGAGTGTTCTTTTTTGAAAATTTTCATTTAGATACCCTGCATTAAACCGTATTTTTGAGTATGCAGCTTATCATAAGCCTAATTAGTAGGGTTGGACAAAGCGCTTTCAACCGTGCCCCCGGTTTACAGTTTAGCAGGGTTTGATACCCTTAATTTCGAGTTCGATTTTCTTTCCCTTTGAAAAGTTTTGAAGAATTTTTTGAAAAAGGCAACTCAACATAATCGAAAAGTAGGGGAAAAAATGTGAATAAGCCGCATATTTTCTCCTGTCGAAGGATCTTTGTAAACATAATTTGAATTCTTTTACTCTTAAGGTGCATGTTCAAGAATATCTTGGCCCTTTTTTTCCTTATTAATGAACGAATGATGAGTGAATGATTCGAAAGATGGCATTCTCGGAAGCGTAACGCTAAAACCCTTTTTTATTCACCATAAATTTAGGCTCTGCAGCATTTGAGCACGAATATTTATTTTATTTAGTGTTTCCTAAATTTTGGGATTGTGGATTTTTTTTTTCTGACAACCCTAATTTTTTTGCCCATGGAACTCTGAAAGATCACAATTTTCGTCAGAATTAATCAGAAAAAAGAAAAATATCATCTATGTAATACAGGAAATTAAAAAGAAAACATAAATAAAATTTTTTTATTTCCCAACTATCCTCATCATAGCCGCGGGTGGTGCGAGGTCGTTTGTTAAATACCGCCACTATGGGCGTTTGTTAAATCCGCCATTTTTTTTACAAATTTTCCGAACATAATCCGTCATAACTTTGTTCAAACGCAACTAAATTAAATAATCTTGGTATCATCCGATTTCTTTTGATTAGCTCTATTAGTCATCCTAATTTCAAAAAATATGACTAAGTTTTAAGAAAGTTGTGGCCGACAAAGTGAAAAAAATTTTATATTTTTCTCAAAACTTAAGCAATTTTTTTGGAATTCATAAATTAATAGAGCTAATCAAGAGCTATCGACGAAATCACGATTGTTTAAGTTGGTTAATTTTGGGCAAAGTTATGACAAATTATGTTCGGAAAATCTGTAAAAGATGGCGAATTTAACAAACGCCCATAGTGGCGGAATTTAACAAACGTCCAGCACTGCCGCGGTTAACCGACATTTGCGCCTCCTACATTTGCGCCCCAATGCCCAGAGGAAATCTCAGAACCAACTAAACTTAAGATTTTTAGTATCATTCGAATGCCCTTAATGTGTTCAATTAGAATATCAAAAATAAAAAAATCAGTAAAATTACAAAAAAAAATATGACCTGAAAAACACGGAAATCTGTAAAATCGAGATTTTTTAATCTTTTTATCATAACTTTTTCAAAATAAAACCAATTTTTTTTTTTGATATACCAATAGAGTACATTTAGAACTATTGAAAGATACTAAAAAATCTAAGTTTAGTTGGTTCTGAGACTTATGCTTTGTCCTGGGGTGCAAATGTCTCTGCACCATAGCTGCTACCCTATTCTTAGCATTGTGAATACGGAGGGTATCTGCAGCTAGCGATAAAGCTGCGGATAGTTATCATTGTGAATAGCAGCATCACTAACAACGCCTATGATTATGCTTCTTGAGGGGTTTTTTCTGATATTTTAGAATGACCATTCATTTCTATGATGGATGAAGATTACAAATATCGTCGAAATCAGCAACTTTCGTGAACAAATACGGGCCAATTTCACATACAAACAGCAAAGCATAAACGAAATAGTTCACTCTCGATATCACCCTATTTTCCATTAATTATTTTATTTTTGAATTTTTATATTTTCTTAATTTCAAAATTTGCCTTTTTCATGCCCAATTGCCCTTCGCCCTGCCAAATTTGCCCTGGCCTTTGTGGTGCCTAATTTGTTCCCTTTTCTTGCCAAATTGTCGTCCTGTGTCCTACCCAAATTTGCACTTAGTCATACCAATTTGCCAGTTGCCCTTTGTCATGCCCAAATTTGTCCTTGGCCATACAAATTTGTCCTTTGCTTTTTATCCTGCCCCAATTTTGCCTTTTTTGTGCCGAATAATATGCACTTTTCTCGGCTTGTATTTAAGTGATTTCATCAATAACAATTCCTTCATTTTTTATTATTATTTTACATTTCTCTCCATGAATTATTTGGCTTTAATTTTTATTTTTTCTCTTGCATTTGCTTTTCCAATTATAAAAGATGAGGTGACTTTTTTCATTTAAATATTTTTAGTTTTTATTAAACTAACTTATAGAAATAGAAGACAGGATTCTTTTAAATTTAAATAGTTAATTAAAATTAATATAGATAGGGACAGTTAAATTTAGAGCACACTGGACCTTGGATTTCACAAAATTAGGCGCCTGGATCAGCATTTTCAATCGGGACTGGCAAATGGTCAAAACGGAAAATTTTCCAAGCCAAATATTTTTCACTTTTCAGAAATTTTCATAAATGTAAAACTTTACAAGAATTTCGCCATACTTTTTTCTCAAAATTTAAATGGAAGAAATTTTTGTAGTGGGTTGGGCTAGGGAGGGTGTCCAGCGGTGCATTAGGGCAGCTGATCAAATTTTAAAAAACTGAAGGTCATTTGTTAACAGAATTATCAATATTTTTTTGGAATCTAACGGCATGCAAGTCCGGCTGTCCGGCGCCGCCAAAAAAAAAACGAAGAATTTTAGGTCCTAATTTTAACAATGTTTTATTTTCCCCGTCAGTCCCCTCCCAGTAATTGACTTTTTTGAAAATCAGTGACTGGTACCACCCGTGACTCGAAAAACTGGGAATTTCCATAACCAGTCTCGCGTTGCTCTAATCGTAATTACCCTTAATTAGGCTCAAAAAAATGAAGACGAACCATTTCTCGATTTTGTGAAGAATTTGTCAAAAAATGCACATTTATATGAACAAAAGGAGAATATAGAGACAATTTGGACAATTGTCAATACAGGAGTAAGTGAAGTAATTGACAATGCTTCCGTGACGGACGCTCTCACTTTAAAAGCCAAGATAAATGCTCATGTCAATGCTTTTACTTACTACACCCATCTTGGCGTTTTGTTTTTGATGCGACAGAAAGAGAATTGGCATTGTGCCGGTGAAAATTGGCAACATAAAAAGGCAACCACAGTCAAAAAACTTATTAGGGAATGCAAGAAATACCGTAGATATGTGCTTGTGTTGTACGAGTATTTGTTCCGAGTATACCTCCAAGGTTTGTCACCGAGGTATTCAATTAAGCTTGAGATTAAAGGACTTAAAAAAACTGGGCAGTTCGTTACATCTTGGGGACTAGTCCTATTTTGTGGCTCTCATACCCACGGTGTTTTCTTATTTATGGGTTTTTAATAGGGTTTTTTAGGAACTTTTGTGAAAACCCTGAAAATTGACAATTTATGTCAAGCCTGATAGCACGTAAAATCTTTTAAATTTTCCCAGCGTCAATTGATTTCACCGCCCGCCTTTCAAAGAGGGCTAGTAAAATAATTATATTTTGGTTTTTTAAGTAACGAACTAATTTTGAGAAATTGGTCTTTTTTTTCAAATTTTGTATACTTTTTGTGCCTTTTTTTTGCTAGAGTTGGCTCAATTTTTTTTGGAAAAACCTGAATTTTTGCATTCTACTTTCATTAATCATTTGGTTTTCCAGCTGCACCTGAATACACGGCGTTGGCACAACATTTTCCTGCGGGCGTAAAGCCGCAGTTTAAATTTGCCGCTGTCATATATTATAACAGAGAGCATAAAACTTTGCTTGATGCGGTGGACTGTTTGAGCATGATCTCCCGCTTCTTGTTCAATCGGAACTTTAGAAAGCAACTTGTACAAAGTATTGATGTTCTATTCAACTTTTGGCCAGAACCAACCCTTGAAAATGAAGCGGAACTGTTGCAGAGTTACCCTTTAAAAGAAGAAGAGGAGGAAGTGAAGGAGCAGGAGGAAGAAGAAGAAGATGAGGATGATGATGATGAGGAGGAAGAAAAGGAAGAGGATGAGGAGAAAGAGGAGGAGGGAAAATCATCAGCAACAGTCAAAGAAAATGTTGTTGGACCAAAATCAGAGATTGATGCAGCAAAGGAAAAGTTTGACCAAATTATGGACAAAACGTCAAAAATAGCGAAAGGAATTATGAAAATGTTTACGAAGATAGAAAAGGAAACAGAAAAAGAGTATTTGCTAGATGGCATTTGGGGATCGCCATTTTTGTGAAATGACTCAGATTATGGACTACTGTATTGAGTCATTACTGTAGTAATTTGACTATTTTTCATTTTTATGTAAATTTTCCTGCTGTTATTCATGATTCGCTTTTAAATTTAAGAAAACCCTTATGCAGTCTGTGAAAAAGGAACAAAGTGAATTATAACCAATTTTTTCGAAATTCTAATTTTTTTATAAAAAAATTCAAAACCCATATTCTTCTTGAATTTTTTTCTTTAAGACAAATTTGCTAAAAAGGACCAATGAACTAAAATCTCTACTGACATGCGAACCATGAGCATTCTTCATAAAATGGGGTTTTAACTTTAACAAACAAAAAAACTTTTGGGCTCTGAGAAATTAAAAAGTCAATTTCTGCAAAACTCTTTTTATTTCTTAAAATTTAGAATACCCTTTAAGTTATTAGTCATAACACTGCAGAAAAAGTCTTTTTAATGCCTTCTTCCGATTTTAACATCCTTTTTTTTTCTTTTGTTTATTCTTATTTCTTTCTATTTTTATTCATCAAGTTTGTTTCGGTTCAATGCTTTTATCGCCGTACAAAAATTTTGTAATGTGGTGGGTCTGGAAAAATGGCTTTTATTATTTATTTATTTTTTTATATATATATATTATTAATGTTTATTTATTTACACTTTAAGAAGATATTTTTTAAAGCAATTTTTTAATAAAATTACCTAGGAAATTTTCCCTATCACAAAAGACAAGCGAATGCATTTTATTTTAAAAATTAAGGACACAAATTTTATTATCGAATAAAATTTGGATAAAAAACTTTAATTTTATGGGGTGATTTCCTCAAAATTTTCCCATTCTTAAAGGTGTACTTTTTTAAAATTAGAAAAGGTCAATATTTAGGGATCGTTTTTTCATTTTTATGGCAAAATATTGAACAGCACCCAAAAATGCCAAAAGAAGACATCAAAATGTCAAAATGCCCAAAAATCAACAGGAAAAAATACAGTATCCTACAGATAATATTTTACCTGTAAAAGACGCTCAACTGCAAGCGGAAATGTTTTCTGCTGCTGACCATATTGCGGCCAACTGATGAGTCTTAAAATGATTAAAATTTTTATTAGAGATGTATGCACCAAAATTTCTCGTCGGGATTTTACAGGAAAGTTTTTGTTAACAAAAATCGGAATCGGAGGACGAAAAATTATGAATTTTCCTGTCCAAGGGTTTGCGATTCGGGTCACGAAAACATCGGATGGGTTTCCGACACGTATTTCCCGGCCCTACCCATCCGATGTGTTGTCCTTACTATTCCCAATGATCATGACAAAGTCAGAATGATTTGGAAAAGTCAAAACAAATAATTCCAAAACATGTTTTCGCGTGTTTCAGGCCCATCTGAGTTCAGGGAATTAAATAATTTCAAAATTATATACCTTAGCTAGGAAAAAGTGAATTTAGTAATTGTTTACACGCAAAATTTTGTTATTTTCTTGTTGATTCAAACAATTTTTTTTAGAATTTTTATGATTTTTTGAAAAATTTTGAAAAGTTCCGGCCTGCGAACTTTTTTCTCTAACGCCAAACTGTTGTCTAATTGCCGACACCTGAGGAAAATCCGACACTTAATATAAATTTTTAAAAATAAATTTAGTACTCATTTAAATGCAAATTTTATATATTGTTTTATAAATAATTATGATTTTGAATTACGATTTAAATATGAATTAATAATTAAAAAATTAGTACTGAAAAAATTTGTCTCCGTATAGGAGAAGAAACAAATCAGGAAGGTCAGAATGATTATTCCGGTTAAGAGTAAATGAGTCAGGAAAAGTCAGAACAAATAATTCCGTAAAGGAGAAGAAACAAATCAGAAAGGTCAGAATGATTATTCCGGTTAAGAGTAAATGAGTCAGGAAAAGTCAGAACAAATAATTCCGTAAAGGAGAAGAAACAAATCAGAAAGGTCAGAATGATTATTCCGGTTAAGAGTAAATGAGTCAGGAAAGTCAGAACAAATAATTCCGTAAAGGAGAAGAAACAATCAGAAAAGTCAGAATGATTATTCCGGTTAAGAGTAAATGAGTCAGGAAAAGTCAGAACAAATAATTCCGTAAAGGAGAAGAAACAAATCAGAAAAGGTCAGAATGATTATTCCGGTTAAGAGTAAATGAGTCAGGAAAAGTCAGAACAAATAATTCCGTAAGGAGAAGAAACAAATCAGAAAGGTCAGAATGATTATTCCGGTTAAGAGTAAATGAGTCAGGAAAAGTCAGAACAAATAATTCCGTAAAGGAGAAGAAACAAATCAGAAAGGTCAGAATGATTATTCCGGTTAAGAGTAAATGAGTCAGGAAAAGTCAGAACAAATAATTCCGTAAAGGAGAAGAAACAAATCAGAAAGGTCAGAATGATTATTCCGGTTAAGAGTAAATGAGTCAGGAAAAGTCAGAACAAATAATTCCGTAAAGGAGAAGAACAAATCAGAAAGGTCAGAATGATTATTCCGGTTAAGAGTAAATGAGTCAGGAAAAGTCAGAACAAATAATTCCGTAAAGGAGAAGAAACAAATCAGAAAGGTCAGAATGATTATTCCGGTTAAGAGTAAATGAGTCAGGAAAAGTCAGAACAAATAATTCCGTAAAGGAGAAGAAACAAATCAGAAAGTCAGAATGATTATTCCGGTTAAGAGTAAATGAGTCAGGAAAAGTCAGAACAAATAATTCCGTAAAGGAGAAGAAACAAATCAGAAAAGTCAGAATGATTATTCCGGTTAAGAGTAAATGAGTCAGGAAAAGTCAGAACAAATAATTCCGTAAAGGAGAAGAAACAAATCAGAAAAGGTCAGAATGATTATTCCGGTTAAGAGTAAATGAGTCAGGAAAAGTCAGAACAAATAATTCCGTAAAGGAGAAGAAACAAATCAGAAAGGTCAGAATGATTATTCCGGTTAAGAGTAAATGAGTCAGGAAAAGTCAGAACAAATAATTCCGTAAAGGAGAAGAAACAAATCAGAAAGGTCAGAATGATTATTCCGGTTAAGAGTAAATGAGTCAGGAAAAGTCAGAACAAATAATTCCGTAAAGGAGAAGAAACAAATCAGAAAGGTCAGAATGATTATTCCGGTTAAGAGTAAATGAGTCAGGAAAAGTCAGAACAAATAATTCCGTAAAGGAGAAGAAACAAATCAGAAAAGTCAGAATGATTATTCCGGTTAAGAGTAAATGAGTCAGGAAAAGTCAGAACAAATAATTCCGTAAAGGAGAAGAACAAATCAGAAAGGTCAGAATGATTATTCCGGTTAAGAGTAAATGAGTCAGGAAAAGTCAGAACAAATAATTCCGTAAAGGAGAAGAAACAAATCAGAAAAGTCAGAATGATTATTCCGGTTAAGAGTAAATGAGTCAGGAAAAGTCAGAACAAATAATTCCGTAAAGGAGAAGAAACAAATCAGAAAGGTCAGAATGATTATTCCGGTTAAGAGTAAATGAGTCAGGAAAAGTCAGAACAAATAATTCCGTAAAGGAGAGAAACAAATCAGAAAGGTCAGAATGATTATTCCGGTTAAGAGTAAATGAGTCAGGAAAAGTCAGAACAAATAATTCCTGTAAAGGAGAAGAAACAAATCAGAAAAGGTCAGAATGATTATTCCGGTTAAGAGTAAATGAGTCAGGAAAAGTCAGAACAAATAATTCCGTAAAGGAGAAGAAACAAATCAGAAAGGTCAGAATGATTATTCCGGTTAAGAGTAAATGAGTCAGGAAAAGTCAGAACAAATAATTCCGTAAAGGAGAAGAAACAAATCAGAAAGTCAGAATGATTATTCCGGTTAAGAGTAAATGAGTCAGGAAAAGTCAGAACAAATAATTCCGTAAAGGAGAAGAAACAAATCAGAAAAGTCAGAATGATTATTCCGGTTAAGAGTAAATGAGTCAGGAAAAGTCAGAACAAATAATTCCGTAAAGGAGAAGAAACAAATCAGAAAAGTCAGAATGATATTCCGGTTAAGAGTAAATGAGTCAGGAAAAGTCAGAACAAATAATTCCGTAAAGGAGAAGAAACAAATCAGAAAGGTCAGAATGATTATTCCGGTTAAGAGTAAATGAGTCAGGAAAAGTCAGAACAAATAATTCCGTAAAGGAGAAGAAACAAATCAGAAAGGTCAGAATGATTATTCCGGTTAAGAGTAAATGAGTCAGGAAAAGTCAGAACAAATAATTCCGTAAAGGAGAGAAACAAATCAGAAAGGTCAGAATGATTATTCCGGTTAAGAGTAAATGAGTCAGGAAAAGTCAGAACAAATAATTCCGTAAAGGAGAAGAAACAAATCAGAAAGGTCAGAATGATTATTCCGGTTAAGAGTAAATGAGTCAGGAAAAGTCAGAACAAATAATTCCGTAAAGGAGAAGAAACAAATCAGAAAGGTCAGAATGATTATTCCGGTTAAGAGTAAATGAGTCAGGAAAAGTCAGAACAAATAATTCCGTAAAGGAGAAGAAACAAATCAGAAAAGTCAGAATGATTATTCCGGTTAAGAGTAAATGAGTCAGGAAAAGTCAGATCAAATAATTCCGTAAAGGAGAAGAAACAAATCAGAAAGGTCAGAATGATTATTCCGAAATGGGTCAGGAAAAGTCAGAACACATTATTAAAGTAATACAAAATGAAATTTATAGTTTTTCTGTTTCTTTATTCTCTTTCCACATGCCATTGTAATCCCATTGCGTTATTTAATTCCTTGAAAACCCTTAAAACCGCTCACAACATTTTATCCGGTATCATCGGCGCCGCCGGAGGAGCCTCTTTTGCTATTATTTTGGATGATCTTTTGGAAATGTTATTGAAAGGTTAAAAAATGATTAACTTTTAAAAAGTTGTTAAGATAACGCTTTGTTATCAGCTTTGTTCCCTCCCTCTGACATTTACCATTGCCGGCGGTGAAATGCTTATAGAGGAAGAAAAGTTTAAAATCGACTATATTTTTGACATTTTTGAAAGATTCACAAAGCATCGCCATATTCACCGAATCTGTTTCCAGGAAACAACCGGGAAGCAGAGAGAAATCCACAAAAACGAACAAAATCTTCCTCTTATCTTTCTATATTGTTTAGCCAATGGAAAACGTTTAGACTTATATTTGTGTAACTGATATTATATAGAATAATGCAAATGTTGGAGCCTTGCAAGCTCAGAATAAAATAAAAAAATTAAAAATTATTAATCAACTAACAATTGTTATTTAATTAAATGATAACCCTGCTCAATTTAATTTAATTTCTAAATTACATAATAAATGGATTAATAAAATTTAAAAATATTAATTTTGCTTAGTAAAAAATTTATTTGCCTTTTTTTGCTTTGCTTGCTTGCTGTGGGCTTGTGTGTATACGGTTAGGGCCGAAACACTCATTAGATAATTAGTTTTAATTATTTAACAAAAGAGAGACACCGTACTGATGAGGCCCGCTCTCTTTTGTTAAATACAAGGCGGATTTCGCGAAACGCCCATTATGGCGGATTTCGCGAAACGCCCATTATGGCGGATTTCGCGAAAGACCTGGCACCGTCCTCTGCTGCCGTCAGTTTGGCCCGTTGTTTGGTGCCATAACGAAGCGGGTTCAGCCCGTTCAACTCTTGTGCTGATCCGGCGACTGACAATGGCGCAATAACACGCTGAACATGTCGTCCTTGGTCAACACATCGGACGGAACTGGGACAGAAAAGTTTGGATTGGAATTATAAACAATTTTATAAAAAAGTTTACCCGGCCGATTTATTAAAATAATATCAAATAATACAGTGCCAAAATTAATTTGCCAAAATTAATTTTTTTTTTTATGTTACCAATGAATTCTGAGATAATGCCATTGCGAGGGCATTGCTCATCCCGGCCAGGCACGTTTCGGCCCCCACGTTTCGGCCCCAGACTCGTTTACGACTTTGTAACTTTTTTCAAAGTCAACCAAATTTTACAAATTTGGTATCATTCTAAAGCTTTAAGTGTTTAGAAGGTATGAATAAGCTTTTGCTAATCGATTGACTGACTTAAAAAAAAGTTACAACATGAAAAACACTAAAAAATCAAAATTTTGGTATTTTTTGGTTCATACATTTTCTGTAAATCGACTATTCTTTAAGACTTTTAGAAGTCTAATAGAGCTCATGAAGAGCTTTCGTACTTTAAATGTTGCTGGGGCCGAAACGTGGGGGCCGAAACGACCCCGACCCTGCTCATCCACCCAACAGAGTGCATGCCAATTAACCATAATTTTTCATTACAGCACTTCTGCATTTTGATCAATGTAATCCAAACAATGGCGAGCGAAGTCCCAAAATGAATTTAATTTAAAACCAAAACTTCTATTATCATACTTACTCGAATTGATAAAAATGAAAACATATTAGTATTAATTATATTACTCAGATTTTCGTCAATAACCCGCGCTTTGAGCAGCATTTCAGACAAACACATTTTTTTCTAGATACGCCCCTGCCCCTTACTCTAGTAAGAAACTTTCATATGTGATAATAATGACATTTAGTTTACTTTTATGGCCTTTGGCATACGATAAGTAAATTTATGATCAGGTAGGGTTTTAATTTTATTCAATAATATCAAACATCATTTAGGAAAATCTCTCGAAACTTCAAAAATATGAGAACAAATTCGTTTATTTATTTTAAAAAAATTTAATGTCTTTTTTGTATTTTAATTTTTTCTTTTATATTTCGTAAAAGTTTCAATTAATAAGCCTAGCCTTTGTCTCAAATTGCAATTTTTTATGATTAAACAAATTCAAAAAATTGGCTTTTTCATTCATTTTATAATAATATGTAAATGATCAATAATGATCATGCAAAAAAGGCTTATTCACATTTCCATCATTCATTTATAGTTGCCCATTAGCTCACCTTTCCCATGAATTATTTTATTTTTGGAATTTTTGCTTTATTTATTTTTTTACCTTTTGAATTTGCCTTTCCGATAACTAAAATGAAAACAGTGAGTTTTTTTTTTGTGTTGTATCTTTTTGGTTTATCATTCCTTAGTCATTTTTAAAACCAAACTTCATTTAAAATGAAATTATAAAAATGATTGGCCGACATTTGCGGCGCGTGACCCAGAAAAAATTGTAGAGTGAATTAATCTATTATTCTTAAGGTCATTCGAACCCCCTAAATATGCTCTACATTATAGCAAAAAATTAAATGAATTGGTTAAGTCTCGGAAAAGTTATGATAAAAAAATAACCAAAAACAGATGTTCCCAAATTTTCGAGCATTTCACAACTTTTCTGAAACTCAACCAATTCTTTTGATTTTTTTGGTATAAGGTAGAGCATATTTAGGGCTTTCGAAAGACCTTAAGAATAATAGATTTAATTCACCCTACAATTTTTTCTGGGTCACGCGCCGCAAAAGTCGGCCGCCGCAAATGTCGCATCACCATAAAAATATAATGTAACAAATAATAATGAGAAATTTATAAAAACCTTAAAATAATTTAAAAAATGATAAAATAGCAAAATGTTATGAATTTAAGCAACAAAAAAAAACTTTCAAATTATTTAAATTTCAATAAAAAAATATGGCATAATTTCGTTTTTTTTATTTTATTATAAAATAATCTTAATGAATAATATCTGTTTACCTTAATTAGGTACATGAAGACGACCATTCATTTCTTTTATTTGTGAGGAGTTTGGCAGAAAATGCACAAAGACATGAAAAAGAAAAAATTATCAATGCTTTCAATCAAAAAATAAAAGAGGAAATTGCAAAAGTCGATTCTGCCCAGAAAAATGCCCGTTTAAATGGGCCCATAAATGCGCTCACTTACCATACCCATCTTGGCGTTTTGTTTTTGATGCGAGATGAAAAAAATTGGAATTGTGCTGATTCAACAGTCATTCCATTTGAGGAGCAATGCAAAGAATATCGCATATATGTCCATGTGTTGTACGAATATTTGTTCCGAGTGTTCCTCAAAGGTTGGTCAGCAGGTGTTCTTGAGAATTACGAGCTTGAGCTAACCCATTCGATAAAATTTTTAAGCCGCACGTTTAAAATTAAAAATCAAAACGTGCTATGATTCCCTTTTATTCTAGGCTATTAGGGGTTTATTGGACCAGATAATTTCAATTTTTGAATCACCCAAAAATAATTTACCAATTTTGCTGTGAAAATAAGTGTCTTCTGTGCTGCACAAGAGTGATTATTCACAAAATAAAATTTTAATTTAAATTTTCAAGGAGAAAACAAAAAATTGGCTAAACAATTTCCAGCTGATATGAAGCCACAGTTTCGGTTTGAACAAGGAAAAGAGGATCAAAAGTTCGAAAGTTTAATTGATGCAATGGACTGTTTGAGCACGATCTCAGACTTTTTATTCGGTTTTATATGCAGAACCGCAATTAATGATTTCGAACAGTTATTCGAATATTTGCCGAATCCAATTTTGGAAAATGTGACGGAACTGATGGATTACTATCAGATAAGTGAGGAGGAAAAGGAGGGCAAAGGAACAATATCAACAGAAAAAAAGGGAAAAGAGGAAGAAAACCCAAGACAAAAAGAAGAGGAAGAAAAACAAGGACAAAAAGGAGAGGAAGAAGCCAAATTAGGTAGGACAAAGAAACATTTTGAAAATATACGTACAGCAATGTGCAAAAGTATTGCATAATTTTTTTGTTAATGGGCTTTTTGTTTAAATCCATGTTTGAATTAAATCCGTTTTTGTGTAAAAATAAGGCCCAATTAATATGCTTGTGAAAGTGATCTATTAAAAATAAATAAAAATGGGTCAATCAAAAACAACTCAATTTTGATGGGGCAAAGCAACAAAAACGCAGTTTTAAAGTAAAGAATTAATGCACTCCCCCAGTAAAGAAGGTAATTTACTCCAATTGAATAGATCACTCCTTCACGCTGATCTGAAAATCCGAGAATGTTTGAAATTGGGGTAAATTTCACAAAAAAAAAATCCTGGGATTTAATTTTGATAGGCATATTATAACGAAGCCCAAAATTCTCTAGAGAATGTTTGTGGAATGTTAGGTCCATTATCTGTCTCCATGCAATATGTAACATTGGTTACCAAATTCAAAATTTATGCAACATTTTTGCATTTGACATTTAAATGTAAAAAATAAAATAATCATTATCATCAGAGATTGACGCAGCAAGAGAAGAGTTTAACCATTGTATGAAGTCAATGTCGGAAATAGCAAAAGAAATTAAAAAGAACTCTAAAGAAAGATATTATCTAAAAGGATTCATTTGGAAGACGCCATTTTTATGGAAGTCAAACTGATGCATTAATTGCTATGGGGTCGGTCGGGGGTCATTTTGGCGTGGGAAACGTTTTGGCACCGTCAACTTTAAAGTGCCACACACTTTTCTTGTAAACTAATTCAAGAATATTTAGTCTCATTCAATAGCTCAAGTGTGCTTATATACATGTAAATATGCAAAAAAAAAAGAAAATATACCGAAAAATAAAAAAAATTATTGCGCTGGTGCCAAAACAGCCTGAAAAAAAAAAATCAATTTTTTGCTCTTTTTTGACTTTAATTTATTTGTGTGCTTATGATTTTTCTTGAAATTTGGTGAGCTATAGAGCTTGTCAGAAGCTATTGAATGAACCTATTTTTTTTTGAATGATAATTGATTGTTACATTTTATATTTTTAGGGTTTTTTCAGGACTCACATTCGAAAGAAATTATTTTTCCTTTTTAAAATATGCCCTCTTTTGGCGTTCACATAGGGTCGTCTAAACATTCCATTGTGCTTCGTTTTTATTGTTTCTTATTTTATTGGACAGGTTTAGTAGTAAATATTTAAGAATTTTTTGGCATTTTTCGGATTTTAACGATACATTTGGGCCGGGAAATTATATATTTTTTAGTTTTTATGGCTTTATACATTTTAACATTGGCTTTATGAAGCCCAAATGCCAAACTCATAATATATGTTTTTATTTATAAGAATTTTTTTTTTTTTATTAAAAAGGCTTTCTTCTTTTGGCGACATGAAGTTTGGGCACCGAGAAGTAAATATATCATTTCCTTGGTCAAATATGCCGTAAAGAGTCCAAATAAGCCAAAAATGTGTACTATTGTAAATCTATCAAAAGTTTTAATTAATGAAAAAATTAAAATAAATTAACATTAAATTTTTTCAATTGTGTTGCGTTAATAAATGTGAAATAAATCAAAACTTAGTGTTATTATTTTTCCACTTTATTAAATTGAAATTGGTGTGGACACATAAAAAGAAAAATAAAAGAATGCCTTGCCAATTGTCGTGCAAATAGCGTTTTGGCTAGATGCGCCACTAAGCAGACATACCCCGGCGGGTTTAGTCCTGCCAGCACGCGAAATTTTGAAAAATTCGTTATTATTAGGGCCAGAGGTTGTAAGCTTTATAAAACACCAAATATGGCCATAAAATGTGCCCTAAAAACCCGAAAAAGGCCAAGATATGACCTAAAATATGTGCTAAAAACCAGGGGTGGTCACGGACACGGACAATCCCGAATATCCGCGGATTGTCCGGATACGGACGGATACGGATAATTCCCGAAAATAATAGGCACCAAAAATTCCAAAAAAAGCATGAAAAGGCACAAAAAGAAAATCCGTGATGATCACTAGCTTGCTTCTGAGCCCTCCATTTTAAATTTTTTAAGGATTATTTCTCATTAAAAGGCTTTCTTCTTTTCAAATTAAACTTTATTAATAAATAATAATTCGTAAATTAAAACTAAAAAATAATAATAAATGTGAAATAAATCATAACCTAGTGTTATGAATTTTTTTTTTTCACTTAATTAAAGCGAAATGGTGCTGACACAGAAAAAAAATAAATGCTTCCAAAGAATTCTTTGCCCTGTCGTGCAAATAGCACATTGGTTAGTATGCGCAACCAAGCCGGCATACCCCGGCGGGTTCAGTCCCCCGCGCACGCGTAATTTTTAATTTATTTTTTCAATAATTTTTTCATTTCAAAAATTTTTGTTAACGTTAATTATTTTTATTTTATATTTTCTTGCCAATAATAATGCTTTGATTGTTAGTAAAGGCTTTTCGCCCGCTTCACTTATACTAATCTTTCTTCCCAACAAAATATAAGCCAACGATGGAATTTAGTTTCGTCGGAAATTTAAGTTGTGCTTTCTTCAGGAATATTGGATCATTTTATGCTGATTTCAATTGTGCCAATGCCTGAAAACAATACTTTCAAAATTCCTATTAAAAAGCACAAAAAAAAATTAAATTAGGGTCATTGGTTTTTATTCGGAGGCAGTACATTAATTCATTATTCCCTATTCCATTATAATGCAAAATTGACCAGTTTGGTCAAAATCTGTTAATAAATCACACCCAGATTTTTGAAATTTTCCCCGGCGGCGCCTTTCGGCACCGTTGGCTTCATTCCTTTAGGATTTCTAAAAATCTAGCTCAAAATCCTTCAAATTTGTTTTTGTGCGAAATTTGCAATCAAAACTCAGTCGACTGGATTTGCTGTTTCTCAAAGCAAATAAAATTGGTAATAAAGTCATGACTTATCTTCAAGCAAATACCAATTTAGTGACAGATTCGGACACACTTTTTTGAAAGAAAAAAATTAATTTCCAACAAACAAAAAATTTGCCCCCAATTTTTTGTGCCCCTCCAAGCAGTGTCAAAAGTGAAAGGACTTTATCTAAATTTGGAGATGTTTAGAATAAACCGAAACGATCAAATTTTATAAATTGATTTTAATTAAATATTATTTTTATTTTTTCGCAAAAGGCCCAATTTGTGAATGAATTATGTTCAAGGAATTTCCGAGTTGAAAAATATTAATCGCAAATTTAGGCATGACAAAAGAAATACAAGGTTATTAAATGATTTTCGGCAATAGCAGTTCCGTCCTTCAATACTTTATTATTTTCATCATTCATATGTTTTTTCCATTTCTTTCCCTTCCATGAATCTTTTTAAATTTTTTTCTTTTTTTGTCTTCTTTTTCGCATTTTCCGTTGTCGTTTGTATTTTATATATATTATTATTATTATATGTTCCTTAATTACTCGTATTAATTAAATCAAAAATCTTTTTATCAGTTAATTTAATTCACTAGAGCCAAGTCGATGGTGACGAACTCTCGATTTTTTGAAGACACTTCATATAAATTCTACACGGAATTATGAGGACCTGTCCTATATTCGCATAAGCATTATCGGTGCTAGGTCGATTCACAAAAAGTGCAAATTTGGCGATTCACAAAAAGTGCAAATTTTAACTGAATTTTCGACTAAATTTAGTCATAACTTTTCTCAGAAGCAACTAATTTAAACAATCTTAGTATAGTACGATAGCCATTGAATTACTCTAATAGAAAAATAAATTTCAAAAAATTTCATCTACTTTTTCAAAAGTTACGGCCAAAAAAAGCAGAAAAAATTGCCATAACTCTTGAAAAACCTAATAAAATCTTCTGAAATTTAGCAAGCTAATAGAAACAAGTAAAAGCTATCGGACGATACCAATATTACTTAATTTGGTTGCGTCTGAGAAAAGTTATGACTTGATATAGTCAAAAATTCAGTAAAATTTGCACTTTTTGTGAATCGACCAACCACGGCATTATCAATGATAATTCGTCATACCGTGCTCAAACTCACCTTGGCATTCTGTGGGACTGTTACAGACTTCCAAACGCTTTTCAAGAGCAATGCTTGCATTATGGCAAATATTTGCATTTTTTTATATAAATATTTATTTATTTATCGAACAAACCACAAGGTGCTAATTGCACTCTAACAGTGGTGTAAAATAAAAATACAAATAGAAATGAGTCATAAATCACAGAACAAATGTCGTCAATACACATACAATATATGTCAAATATAAGTTCTTTTCTCAGCAAGACAATATGCAATTTATTGATCAATCATTCCTTTGCAAATTTCTCGGAATTTTTTGGGGTCATTTATTTCCATGATATTTAACATTAAAAATGCAATTGCAATTGAATAATTATATTTACTTAATAAGATAATTTTCCGGATTCTTGAACCAAGACTAACTATTATATGCATTTACTTGAATTCAATAAGTCCGTTTTTTATTGTATTTGTTGTACTTTCGTGGTGTCGTGGAAGTGTAAAAGAGAAGCGGTGGGACTCGAACCCACGACCCTTCCTTTCCGTGGAATGCTCTAACCAACTGAGCTACGCAGACCTCATTTCCCCCACACTGATCTCTTCTTTTTGAGACCCAATAATCCTCGGCCCGAGGTAAGAGTGACCACACACCACGAACTCTCATCTCTTCTCGCCCAGAGATAGAGAGAGGTTGAAGATTCCACCACATCCCCGGCCTCTGAAAAGACCGGTCCCCGGTCTCTTTTATATGCTATCGCCGGCCCAGTCGATAACACGTAAGAGTGGAGAGGTAACTCGTACATTTGACCGAGTCATCCGAATGGGGATCCACCCAGGAGCGCCATGTTGTATATTTTCTTTATGCTTTGAAGACAGGGACGATTTAGGCCGGACAAGAATGGCTTTTTAAATCAATTCACTTTACTTTTCCGATACCTCGATTTATTGGACAAGGGAAATTACAACGAAAACAAAGGAAGTCAAAAGATGGAGAATTAATATAGAGAAGAGAATATAACGGTTACATAGCAGTTCGTCACTGTGCGTTTCGTCACTGACCGTTTCGTCACTGACACTTTTTTATGTCTTAAAAACATGTTTTTGGGGTTTTCGGGGTCGCTGATCACGAATCTAACATCCATTTCGACCAATTTCGAACCCCGGACTCGGAATCGAACAAAAAATAATAATCGAAAAATTTTAAAATTTTGTTTTTTAGGCTAAATGGAGTTATCAAATAGCCATTCATGCTTGTACTGTCAATTTTAACAAGTAGTCATTATTAATCAAAAATCGAAAATTTTAAATTTTTCGATTATTATTTTTTGTTCGATTCCGGGTCCGGAGTTCGAAATTGGTCGAAATGGATGTTAGATTCGTGATCAGCGACCCCGAAAACCCCAAAAACATGTTTTTAAGACATAAAAAAGTGTCAGTGACGAAACGGTCAGTGACGAAACGCACAGTGACGAACTGCACTGACACGAATATAACCACACAAAAAAACTAAATTAGATTGACAACAAATTAATTAAAAGAAGAAATAACGCCAAAATATCATAAAGCCAAAAGAGAAGGGTCCGCCGGGGCATGTCGATTCGGCGCCACACGATTCGGCGCCAGAATTTTTAGCGCTTTGTAACTTTTTTCTTAGGCAGCCAAATTTTTTATTCTTAGTGTCTTTCGAATGCTGTATATGATCTCTATTAGCCCTCAAAAAAAAAAAATTAATTTACACTAGGCAGATTTGAACCTGAAACAGACAAAAACAAAATTCTAGAGCAGAACCTCCGGGCCACCAGGCACTGTGAACAGTCACTATTATTTGTTCCTTTTATTGATTCCTTCTAAATCTTTGGCACGTCATAACTCGGCACTCAGACTCATTCGGCAAAAAAAAATAACATTTTTCTTAAGAACCTAGGGGTACTCTACCCACCCACCAAGTTTCATTCCGAAATGCCACGGACACCTGAGAACCTTCCTTTGTTAGTGTCTTTCGAATGCTGTATATGATCTCTATTAGCCCTCCAAAAATTGAAAAAATTTACCACCCTATAAAAAAGTTATTATTAAAAACTTACAAAAATTCCGATTTTTCCCAACTTTTTACAACTTTTTGCGTTCTTCAAGTTGTAACTTTTTTAAGAATTGGTCAATCGCTTAAGAATAGCTTACTCATATCTTAAAAACACTTAAAGCTTTCGATTGGTACTAATTGTAAAATATAGTTCACAAAGAAAAAAGTTACAAATCTTTCAAAAGTCTGGCGCCGAATCGTGTGGCGCCGAATCGACATAGACCCGGGTCCGCAATTTATTTATTTTAACAATTTAAATTTATTTTTATTTAAATGTCAATTAAATAAATTTCCGTACTGAAACGGCCCTTCATCCGAAATCTCCACTTGCACTATTCGGACTTCGTCCCAGCACGATTATTTATATGGTTGGAAAAGGAAAGTTTTTGATCAATTAAAATACCCAAATAGAGTTGCCCATCACTGTAAATTAATGAAAATAATAAAAATATTTTTTGAAAGCATAGCCAATTGGGAAATTGCAAATTTTTGTTACATTGTTACATAAATTGGTAAAACCTGAATTTGTGCTTAACAAAGTCAACCCGGATGGAGAATTGAAGGAATCTGATGCAACTTTAATTGAAGCGGTGACCAGCTTAAGCATGGTCTCCCGTTTCGGGTCAATGGCAACTCGTATAAAGGCAACTCGTACAATTTCAAATGGATGTGGCCATAACTTTTTTTTCAGCCTTTGTTTGTTTTTCAAATATTATCCAAAAATATCTTTGAAGAAGGAGCATTTGATGAAGTCAACAAGCATGGAAAAGTTGAAAGAACCCCTAAAAATTTGACAAATTCATGGAAGGCATGTCAAGAATACCGAGTGCGTTGGAAAAAAGAGATATAATTCCTCGGATGAGCGAGAGATTCATTTGGTTGTCTCCATTTTTGCCAAAACCCATTTGATTAGACAATCTTTGCAGTTTCAATTCCTTCCATTTCTTAGTTATTGTGCCGGGGTTTGACCAGGGGTCGCATCAAAAATAATTCACAAAGTTTTTCGGACCATAATTTATCCAAACGATAAAATTTTCAGTGGTCTTCTTTTTAATGTCTTCACAAATGGACAAATACGCCAAGCTGTGAACCCTGACATTTTAATTTGTTGCTTTGCTGTTTTTCTTTCCAATTTCACTCAAAAAATAAAGCGAATCAGAATCAGGATCATGGAAAAACTTGACAAGTCTGGCCCTGTTCCGGTCTCTATTGGGGCTGCCACTGTCAAATCAAGTACAAATGACACTTGCTAAGTATATTCGTTTTTTTCGGTGCTAGGTCAATCGACAGCAAGTTCAAAAAGGGGCGATTGACAAAAAGTGCAAAATTTGCTTAATTTTCTATTAAATCATGTCCTAACTTTGCTCAGAAGCAACCAAATAAAATAATATTGATATCATACGATATCACTTGAATAGCTTTATTATGTTATTAAGTTTTTCAATAGTTATAGCAATTTTTTTCATTTTTTTAGTCATAATTTTTGAAAAACTTAACAAAATTTTCTGAAATTTAGCAAGCTAATAGAAACAAACTAATGGGCGCAAAGGCCTGGGCAAAAATGTGTGGAGCGCAAATGTAGGGGCGCAAAAGTGCTAGGCGCAAATGTAGGGGCGTAAAAGTGCTAGGCGCAAATGTAGGGGCGCAAATGATCAGTCACCCTTACCAGTACAAAGTTTTATCGTCTTTTCCTCGGATCGGGAAAAAAAATTTCGGGTTCGGGTAGCGAAAAACCAAATCATTAATTGAATTAAATATTAATTAAATATCATTTTCATTCCCATATTATTAGAGGAAAATTTTGACGATTTCTTATTTATCTCACTTGTGAAGGACCTGCCAAAAATGCACACTTATTTTGACCCAAAAAATGGTCATTTTGGAGAACTTTATTAAAAATGGCTTGTCAATAATTTTATAAATTCCACCGAAATGCTGAAGAATGATTGCCAATTAAAAGAATGGTAACCGTATTCGATGAAATTGGTGAACCGACGGATCAGCACAACTGTCGCGTCCGCAATTGTCATATAAAAACCGCTAAAAAAAGTCACGGAAAAGGCAAAAAAAAAAAAAAAACAGGAAAATTTGGCACTTATGGTGCAATTTTTTAGTCAAAATCACATTAAAAAGCAGAATTTCTTATCACAGAAGACAAGCGAAATAATTTAGATTTTGAAAATTTAAAAAAAAAAGAAAAAATATTTTTTTGAAAATGAAAATTTTTGTTCAAATTTTGGAAAGTTTTTCAATTTTTAATGGTATATTTTTCAAAATTTGGTAGGTCAATTTTAGGGGTTTATTTTTCATTTTTATACTATTTTTCATAAGAAAATTTTCGATTTTCTAAGTAAAACATGCAAAAAAAAAAAGTCAGAAAAATAGCCAAAAAGTAATAAAATCTCAAAAAAATGAGAAAAGTCAAAAAAAAGTCATTATGAAAGTCATCGTAGAAGCTTAAAACAAAGTTAAAAATATGTCTTTTCAGCATAAAAAGGTCATTTGACTAAAAATGACAGCCCTAATTATTACGATGGTAATACAATTTTCTTTTAAACTGAGGTCCGTTTCGGCTGTAAATCGGGGTTTCACTTTGTTTTTTTCAAAATATTTTCAAATACCAATAACTATAATTTATTTAGGGTACTTATTTATTAATCAAAATTTAAAAAATTTACCTAAATTCAAAATGTTGAAAAAATGTTTCATGAAAAATTAAATTTAAAAAAATATATAAAGGAAATAGGACAAAAAAATTTTTGTTTTTCTTTTGATGACATAAACGCTTATTTCAATCAGATTTGAATGGCAAACGTGGAAAAAACAGCGTTTAACAAAATTTTTACCATTTTTTATTTGTATTTTTTATATTCAATTATTGATCAAAGGAAATGAAAATTATTGGGTATTTATTGCAATAACATTTTTATCTAAAAAAATTATTTTGTACATTAGTTTCTTTATTAAATCTGAATTATTGTAAATGTTAAATGATTGTCTTTCCCATCTCGCTTTTATTTTTCATTGGAATTGACGGGTTGACGAAGATTTATTGAAAATTTATGGAAAAATTTGAAACAACCACCTTCTCAAATTGGTCAAGATTCAACAATCGGGCAGCTTTTCATAAAAAGAGAAAAAAAATGATTTTCCGAATGTAAATTATGACCAATTAAATGGCAATAAGATAGTGATAAAAACAATAATGAAGAAATGGAGGACAAAAAACAAAATATATTCAAAGACCCCAAAATGGAACCATTTGTGGAGGAAAACTATGAATTTAAAGCAAAAATAACTGTGCCAAAATCAAAGACAGAAGAAATGAAAAATGATTCTTTTGGGCATAGTTCTGATCAGAAACTTGCTAACCAGAAGGTCAGTTTGGTTTAAAAATTTTGAAAAGAAAATAAAAAATTAAATTTAGAACACAAAACAAAAACTCGGACAAAAAAAGAATCGGAAATTGATTAACGAAGATAAGCATTCAAAAGTGGAGCTGATCAGACAATTTGACAAAATAAGAAAAGAAAGAACTTATGGTTTAAAACATGACAGAAAAAAAACATATGCAAAAATTGAAATAGAAATTGGTCAAAATCTAGGGAAAAGTCGGCAGGAAATCTATCTCTGGAAAAAGGAATTTGGTAACTTAAATTAGTTATCAAATTTTTATTACAATAAGAATAATTGATGTTTATTTTATTTCCCATTTAGGGGGCATAAAAAGATTTTCAAATCAGCAAAAAAAAGAAATAATACAAAAATTTGGAAAAGTGAGAGAAGAATTTACAAAAAAATTCAATATAAAAACAACGAAAGAAATTAACACAAAAATTGCGAAGAAAATTGGTGTAGAAGAGAGCACAATTTATTCGTGGAAGAGAAAATTTAGCACATTTAAAAGTAAGAATAATAATAAGTCATTTAAAAATTTATTCATATTTTAAGAAAAAAAGAAAATATATACGAATTTTGAGAAAATGGAATTTGTGAAAAAATTTGACAAAATTAAAAAGGGAAATCCATCGTTTAATGATAAGCAAATTGCCAACCAATTGAAAACCGATGAAAGCAACTTGAGGGCGTGGAGGAAGAAATTCAGCGGCGTTAAATAATACAAAAAACTCTCTTTTTACAAGACAAATTTGATAAATTATTTTTCTTAAAAATTTTAATCAAATGAAATAATTATTTTATTTTAAATCCATTATTTTGGTCGGTGCTCGTGCGTTACGTAAATCGGCCATTTTTAGTGAATTTTCGACTAATAAAGTCATAACTTTTCTCAGACAGAACCAAATTAAGCAAACTTAGTATCGTACGATAGCTCTTACTTGTTTCTATTAGCTTGCTAAATTTGAAAAAAATTTATTCTTTTTCAAAAGTTATGGCAATTTATCTTAAAAAGATTGACTTTTTTTTTGAATTTACCAAGCTAACAAAAACAAGTAAGAGCTATCGTACAATACTAAGTTTGCTTAATTTGGTTGCGTCTGAAAAAAGTTATTACCTGTTTTTCTTAGAAATTCAATAATATGGCGGATTTACGAAACGCGCCAGCATGGACGGTTTTGGTCCATAGGGCCTTTCGACTCCCGTAATATTTTTTGACTTTTTAATCCGCTATTTCATATGCACAATTTGATAAAAAAGGCAAATTTATGGGAATTAAGAGATAAATTTGGGAAAAATTTCCAACCAAAAATTTCCGAAATTGCTCAAAATTTCGGAAATCAGAATTCCGACGATCCAAAAAATTTCGGAAATCGGAATTTCGTCCCATCCCTGTCTTGCACCACGTATCTTAAAAGGGCCTCCTTCGGGTGTATTTTTATTTGGAAACCGAAACCGACAAACCGCCCACCCGGTCTCGGTTAGATATATTTTTTTAATTTGCGCCTTATTTTTACATTATATTATTAATAAGCAGGGTTAGAGTGATTTTAATTGTTAGAGTATCATATCAATTTTAACCAAAACTATTTTATTTTATTTTTTTAATTTACTGACTTATTAAATGATACACTATCTTAAAAATATAATTTTCACCAGATTTCAATTTTTTTAATGGTAATTGAGGGAGTTGACGAAGATTTACTCAAAAATTTATGGAAAAATTTGATTCTACCGACTCCCCAAAATTGCGCGAATCTCCCTTTCATAAAAAGAGAATTAATTGATTGGAAAGATGAAAGCGTTCAACTAAAAATGCTAGTAAATTGGAAATAAAAAAAGAAAATTGCCATAAAAAAGAATTTAAAGGTACTAAAAAGGAACCTTTTGTTAGCCTATTGAATTTTCCTGATTTATTTATATGATTTCCTATTTTGAAGAACTTTACAAATTCATTCTGGAAAGCTAAAAAGAGAAATAATTGAACAATTTGAAAAAGTGAGAGAATTTATAAAAAAATAATTTGAAAAACAGCCCAGGAAATTAAACCTGTTCCCCCGTGGCTGTACCTCTATCAACCGTCGTTGTACCTCTTATTCATGGTTATACCTCTTCCAACGGTAGTGTACCTCCACCCGGGGTTGTACCTCTCCACCCGATGTTGTGTACCTCTTCCAAGCGTGGTTGTACATATTCCAATCTTCTAATACAAGCCTAGGTAGCGAAGCTCGAAATCGCGAGGCGCTTTGACCTCTATCGTTATGAAAAAAGAATCAACTATTTAGGCAAATCATTTAATTAGGAATTCATAAATTGCGATAGTTTCGAATCTTAGTCTTAAAGATTACACTATTTGTTACGAATTATTTTACCCTACTCACAATAACAACAATAACAACAACAATACATACAATAGGAAAACAACTTACATACAAATACAACACAAAAACCATTATGAAAAATACTGAACAACAATTACCCTAGCATTGACACTGCTTGCACCACCCTAATGAACGAAACGCCGACCATCTCTTTGCTGCCCTCATATTCAAACTCACCCTCACTTTCTGACTCATATTGCCTAGCATTTCTTGTTTCCCATTCAGACAATTCAGTTGCAGGGGCCGTTCCCATAATGCTGAATACGTAAAAAATGCAATTGACCAAAACAAAAGCCAAACTTTTTAAAGTACAATTTTAAAGTACAAGCCGTTTAACGTCATCAAATTCAAGGGTATCACGGTCGTATAATTTGATTGCCAACTTAACATATTATCAACATGTAATTATATACTTAGGTACAAAAATTGGTACTACGGGAGTTTGTATCCTATATTTTTTGAAAATTTTTTACAAATTTTTTTTTTCTCTTTTAATGTTTAAATCGCTAAAAAATAACAAATAAATGGCGAATCATGTGTTTATAGGATACAATTCAGCAATTTGTGTCCATAAATGGAAGAAAAAAGCCCATTGAAATGACTGTGTCGGTGAAATGTCCCACTGGCGCTCGAAATGACAGTAGTCCAATTGAGCGCCGTAATTACAATAAGAGTTTTTTAACATAAAAAACGGCAACTTTCTTCGAAAATACTTATTCAAGGTAGTGTTAAGAGTTAAATTTTGAAGCTTTTCCATTATTCTGAAGCGATTTAAACATAAAAGAGAAAAAAAAATTTTGTAAAAAATTTTCAAAAAATATAGGATACAAACTCCCGTAGTATCACACCAATTCTGCCAATTTTACTATATTTTTCTTTATGCCTTCAATTTCAGTTTCCCTTTTGCCTTTTAGCTCTTAATTTGCATACTTAGCTATTCAGCTCTTTTATTTTTGTGATTTAAAATTTTTCTAATTCATTCCTTAAGTCATAATTTTCAAAATACATACTTTCTTGCCAGTTTCTTTGCTTCGATTAGGTCTGAGCCAACATGACCTATGCTTTGGTCAAAAAATAGGCGTTCGGCGACTTTTCGCATGCATGTAAAGCGCGAAATATATGTGAAAATCCATTCCAGAAGCTTCAAACAAAGCACATTTACGTGTAGGGCAGGCAAAAGTATGGATTAGAAATCGCAAAATATGGCCATAAATATTGATTAAAAATTGCGAAATATGGAAATAAACATGGAAGAATGCCAAAATATGGACAAATATGGACCAAAAACGGACATAAAATTGTCCAACTATGACCTAAAAATACCAAAAAAGCTACTAAAACAAAAATAAAAAAGAATTAATAAAAAACCATAGTAAATTGAATATTTTAAGCAAAGTATTTCAATAATTTTAACAAAAAACTAAGCTATTTGGTGAGAAAAATTTTTGATTATTAATTTTATGCCAAAATCTTGCCACGAAATTCCAATAATTCTTTTTTATGGTCTACTTTTTTGAAAATTTTTCAAAGTATGATTCTTAGGGGGTGTATTTTTTTCGGCTTCTATTGCATTTTTCTCATGAAATTTCCAAATATCGACAAATATGGAAAAATATGGATTTAATAACATCCTAAAAGTTCAAACCAAGCTAAAAACACGTTTTTCATGCGTTTCAGGCCGTTCCAAGTTCAGGAAAAAAATATGGATTTCCATAAATTGCCAGCCCTATATACGTGTGTTTCAGACCGTTCCAAGTTCAGGGGAAAAATGCATTTGCATAGAATCATAATGAACCCTAAAAAATCAGTACAAGAGAATGTGCTGTTGCACTTTGGTCATCGTTTTGTAATTTATCTACCACACATTCGCATCAGTTTTACAGTATAACGGAATAGCATTACAAATTTCAACGAACATTCCCAATAAGCAACCAATCATCACTCTTTCCTTTCTTCCCTCCATTTTTGTGCTTCTTCTTTTTACGCATATTGCCTTTTGTGGTTCATTCCACCGGCCCTACTTCCCTCCTCCTCCACCACCATCGTTGTTTGCTGGATTTGGTCCACTTTTTGGATTTTTCTTCCTCCACCACCATCAGCATCGTTGTTTGCTTGATTAGGTTCACTTTTTGGGATTTTTCTTCTTCCTCGCTTGACTCTTGGCTTGGCTTCTTCGGATTCGACGCTGTTTGTTGGATTCTGTTGATTGCCTCCGTTGTTGTTGGGTTCCGACTGCGCTTCGTTGGGGGCTGAGTCGGACTCATCGGCCGAACATTGGACGACGACGAGCAGTGCCACGACAAAGGCGAGTAGCAGCAGTGTGCAACGCATGTGTTCAGCAGAGAAAAAGTAGGAAAAATTTGAATGAATGGGGAGGAACTGTTTATGATGGGTTGGCCAGACTGTTTCTGATCGCTTTTTATTCTCTCTTTTTTAGGCGTTGTGACATTTTTCACCTGCTGACATTTTTGTCCGCCATCGTCTGATCAAACAACTAATCCGCCAATAATTTTATTCAAATCGCATTTCATTCATAGGGTGAAATAAATTAATAGGTGAACAAACAAACCAAAAAGTGTTATACATCAGAAGGGATGGCGCCGATTTCCGATTTGCGGTGCTTTTGGGATCGAAATTTCGATTTGCAATAATTTTGTGGAAAAATCGGCATTAATTCTAAAAAAAATGCTTTTCAGGCCCTAAATAACAAGGAAAATTAATTTTCCATGAAATTAGCTAGCTAAAAAATTTTTTGAATCTTCAATTAAAACGGCCCTCCGACTAAACTGACTCCTACCGCGATTATGTCTATTTTTTGTTTTTATTACATTTTTCTCATGAAATTTTTTCAAAAAGCCGGAATATGTACAAAAATATGGAAATAAATGGAAAGAAGAGGATAAAATGGCATCTAGAAAAATGGTTTTTGTTTTCATTAGCCCGAAATATTGGTAAGCTTGCAAATCCGCTCCCTAGTTATCACATAAAATGATGCATTTCTCTGCTTTTATTCGCCAAATTTACGGACAACACCGACTTGTACAGGTATTCCGACTCGTTCTTCGTCACCCAATTTGTACTTAACTCTAAATCGAACGAAAACAAAGGGGAAACGGTGAATTCCATGGGTTTTCGGGGCCGCTGATCACGAATATGGCATTAGTTTTGTCAATTCCGAACACCGGATCCAAATTCGAACAAAAACTCAAAAATCCTGTTTTAAGTTCATTTTTGTCCTTAAAATCATTCAAACAGGCCAGGTTCGAGTTGGGATAGTGCCATTTTGCTTTCTGGGTACCGAATTCGAACAAAAAGTCGAGAATGCAGTTTTTTTAAATAATTTTTTATGCCTAAAAACCGACTGAAAGCCTTCAAAAAACATCCTAATAGCATTCGTAGTTCAAGAATTCATCAGTGATCCGGGTCAACCCGAAAAAGGCATCTTTCTTCAAAAAGAAAACTCGAAAATGGCTTGAAACCGGGGAAATTCGTTCGACTAACCCAAGTCATAATTTTACCAAGCAAAAGTCCAATATATCTTCATATCGTTAGATAGCGCTTGAAAAGCTTCATTAGCATGCTAATTTTAGAAAAATCATTAATTTTCAAAAGTTATGACAATTTTTTCCACTTTTTTGGCCACAATTTTATTTAAGCTTAATGATTTTTTTTTTGCTTTTTTTTACCCAGCTTGTAAAAAAATTTAAGGGCTAGAAATTCAGTAAAATCTGCGTCTTTATGAAACGCGCCAGCACCCCTAAAAATCATTCTGACTTTTCTGATTTGTTTCTCCTCCTATCCGGTATTGTTCTGACTTTTTCTGATTCAATTAATTTGTTATTTATTATAATAACCAGATTCAAAAATTGGAATCTCATTCATATTTAAGATTATGATCAATAATAATGATTTACATATTTTTATTCACATTTCCATCATTCATTTATAGTTGCCCATTTGCTCACCTTTCCTATGAATTATTTTATTTTTGAATTTTTGCTTTATTTTTTTTTTCCTTTTGCATTTGCCTCCCCAATAACTAAGATAAAAGCAGTGAGTTTTATTTATTTTTTTTTTTGGTTATACCGTTTTGGTTTAATCAATTCAAAAAAATATTTTTCAAATTAGTCAATTCTCAAAACAACATTAATAAATTCGTTTTTTTTAGTGTTATTTATCATATGCGTATCTGTTTCCCTTATTAGGTCAATGAAGACGACCATCCATTACTTTTATTTGTGAGGAGTTTGGTAAAAAATGCACAATTATATGAAAAAGAAAAAATTATTAATGCTTTCAATCAAAAAATAAATGAGGAAATTGCAAAAGTTGAGTCTGTCCAGAAAAAAGCCAGTTTAAATGGGCCCATAAATGCGCTCACTTACCATACCCATCTTGGAGTTTTGTTTTTGTTGCGAGAGGAAAAAAATTGGAATTGTGCGAAGTTAGTCTTCTCATTTGAGGAGCAATGCAAAGAATATCGCATATATGTGCATTTGTTGTATGAGTATTTGTTCCGAGTGTACCTCCAAGGTAGGTCTGGCGTTCTCGAAAATTTAGAACTCGAATGAACCATCGACAAATTTTTTTAAAGTTTCATGATTAAAATTTAACCTTGGTATGATTTTTATTATATCTTAATCCACGCTATTAGGAATTTATTGGACCAGATAATTTCTTTTTTGAATAGGATTTCAGCAATTTGTAGTGAAAACGGGTTCAGAAAATGCGGGAACAATGCCAGGAGCGGAACAAAACAAAACACCGCCGCCCGAAACACCGCCGGAACGAGTTTTTTGGTCGTAACTTTTTTCTTCATCCACCAATTTTTATAAACTTTATGTTATTTAAAAGCTCTAAATGTTTGGAAACTATCATTAAGCAGATGTTAAGTGATAAAAAAATTTTCAAAAAAGTTAGAAAATAAATTCATTAAATTCCCGATTTTTTTTCGATTTTTGCATAATAAAAATTATATCTTTTTGGAGCATTTTTTAATCGCTTAACATCTGCTTAGTGATATTTTCCAAACACTTAGAGCTTTCGAATAACTTCAAGTTTATAAAAATTGGTGGATGAAGAAAAATGCTACGACCAAAAAACTCGTTCCGGCGGTGTTTCGGGCGGCAGTGTTTTGGGGTGCACCGTGCCAGGAGGATGATTTAATTATAATTAAAACTTTCAGTTTTCAAGGAAAAAACAAAAAATTGGCTAAACAATTTCCAGCTGATATGAAGCCACAGTTTGGGTTTGAACAAGGAAAAGAGGATCAAAAGTTCGAAAGTTTAATTGACGCAATGGACTGTTTGAGCACGATCTCAGACTTTTTATTCGGTTTTATATGCAGAACCGCAATTAATGATTTCGAACAGTTATTCGAATATTTGCCGAATCCAATTTTGGAAAATGTGACGGAACTGATGGATTACTATCAGATAAGTGAGGAGGAAAAGGAGGGCAAAGGAACAATATCAACAGAAAAAAAGGGAAAAGAGGAAGAAAACCCAAGACAAAAAAGAAAGGAACAAAAAAAAACGAGGGCATACAGGAAAGGAAAAAAAAATAGTTCAAAAAGGAAAGGATGAAGGAAAATTAGTAGAATAAATAAGACAAATAAAATAAAATAAATATATCATATAAATTTGCAAAAGAATTGCATATTCTTATCAATCCATGTTTGTATAAAATCCGATTTCTGTCAAAATAAAACCCACTTTTCACTCAATCCCGGCAACGTCAGTATCAAGCGAAAGACCTTTTAGCAAAGCAGGAATTTTGTATGCCAACACTACGAAATAGGTAAAAATCCGACATTGTTCACAAAAATAATCATTTGAATAGAGTTTCGGCACAGATGGCGGGAGATATTTTGATTAAAAATAGTTGCAGTGATTTAAAAGAACAAATTTTGAATTTTTTTTTTTGGTATTCAAGAGCCAAGCGTTATAAAATGCGGGTACCCGGGTACCCGCCCGCACATCCTTGAAACCCGCATGCGGGTACGGGTTTACCCGTCCGCCTTAAATTATAAAACCCGTTACCCGCCCCGCATAGAGCATTACCCGCATGCGGGTAATGAACCCTAATTCAGAGCAGTATTAATTCAAAAAGACTAATTGTTAAGAAAAAGGTACTTTACTAGTAATATATAAATGAATGAAAAATTACCAAGTTTTCCAAATAAAGGCAGGTTAATTAGGACCCCAGTGTTTAATACTTTGTCAGCAGCAGTTTACAACATTGCTCCTCTCTCGAATTTAGGGTTCTCAATTAAAAGAATTTTAAAATATTTTTTTTGAAAATTCCAATCTAAATTTATTCTTCAAACTTAAAAAGTCTTCGCGTATTTAGTACTGATCCGCACACTGAATGTTGTGTGGACCGGTCCAATCAAACAGGGTCAGACAAAAAGGGAGACAGCCAAATGTCGTCCTCACTCAGCATGAGAAATATTTCGGGTTTTGTCAACGCTTTCGGTATTTCTTACATTGCCTTCATGAATTGGTCAAATGTTCTTAGTGGTTCCCCCACCTTTGCCATGGGTAACATCGTCAAATTCACATTCTTCAAAGCTAGTCTTGGATACCAGTTGAAAAGGTGTTAAATTTGTTGTTGCCTTGCTCTGTGAACAAGAAACGGGACACTATGCTCAAATTGGTCATCGCTTCAACTAAAGTTGCATCAGATTCTTCCATCTTTTCATCATCCCTTTCCACTTTGTTGATCGTAAATTTAGGTTTTTCCAATTTGCTATTTTTTGTGTGTTCATCGTTTAGGTGTGGGCCTTAAACCAGACCGGTGGGACCCGAAATCGGATTTTTATTTTCAAAATTTTTCCGGCGGGATTTTCCAGATAATCCGAAATCAGTGAGGCCAAAAAACCCAATTCCGAACCCGGATCCCGAAAAATCGGCTATATGACATTTGCGGACGAAATATAAGTAAATATTTTTGTTACAAATAAAAAATAAAAATGTGCCATCACTAGTATACGAGAATTTAACAAGAAATGGGCACAATTTTCAGATTAATTTTTGTTCGAAAAGAGAAGGAACGAGTTACACAAGACTAAATAATTTTAAAATGGTAGAGACCGTACTAACGATATTCCACTCTTCGTTTTATTGATAACAAAAAATTCTTGTATTCCATCCGCAAATGTTCGTCCGCAAATGTCCCGGCCGGATTCCAATCCGGTGCCTAATACTTTCTTAGTGCTTGTTCTTATTGGCAATTGTACAGGGAATTTCACAATTTGATTGATAAAGGAAATGCAAGAAGGTCGCAGACACTTGCAAGAGTGGCCATCCATGAGTCCGGCCATACCATTATTTTATGGTTCTTGCGTGACAGCGAGAAATTTCTTTTTGTAAATTTGTCTTACAAAAAATTTGCTTTGCAATGATCCTTTAATAAATAAAAAAATTCAGGTCACTATTGTCCCAGATGATGAAGATGGATCTGATGGGGCAACGTGGTCCGTGCCACAAGAACATTATACCAGAAAGCAATTAAAGGCAAGACTGGTTTGCCTGTAAGCTGGCAAAGTCGCCGAAGGCCTATTTTTTGACGAAAGTATTGGTCATGTTGGCTCAGACATTATTGAAGCAAAGAAACTGGCCAAGAAAGTATGCTTTTTAAAAGTTTTAATTCTTAAAGGGAATGAGTTAGAAAAAATTTCAAATCACAAAAATAAACGAAACTGAATAGCTAAAAGTATGCAAACTAAGAGCTAAATGGCAAATAAACTCAAAGGGAAACTGAAAGCATAATTGAAAATTAAGTAAAATTGGCAAATTGAAATTTGATAAAATTTTTAGATCGCTGGCATACGTTCAAATACGCTGTCGAAGAAGCAAAAACGTATGATCAGGCGCCTGATAAAAGAAGCGGAGAAAACGGCGGTTGAAATTTTGGAACCGCGTCGTCGTCTCATTGAAAAGGTTTAATTAAAGAATGATTTAAAAGCTCTAAAAGACATTTGGTAGTGCAATTTATTAAACAGCAAATACTAATTTTTGTACCTAAGTATATAATTACATGTTGAAATTTGTTAAGTTGGCAATCAAATTATACGGCCGTGATATCCTTGAATTTAATGATGTTAAACGGTTTGTACTTTAAAAAGTTTGGCTTTTGTTTTGGTCAATTGCATTTTTTTACGTATTCAGCATAATGGGAACGGCCCCTGCAACTGAATTGTCTGAAAGGGAAACAAGAAATGCTAGGCAATATGAGTCAGAAAGTGAGGGTGAGTTTGAATATGAGGGCAGCAAAGAGATGGTCGGCGTTTCGTTCATTAGGGTGGTGCAAGCAGTGTCAATGCTAGGGTAATTGTTGTTGTTCAGTATTGTTCTTAGTAGTTGTTGTGTTGTATTTGTTTATATGTTGTTTTCCTGTTGTATATATTGTTGTGGTTGTTATTTGTTGTTGTTGTTGTTGTGAGTAGGGTAAAATAATTCTTAACAAATAATGCAATCTTTAAGACTAAGATTTGAAAATTAAATTACTTGACTAATTAGTTGATTTTTTTCATAATGATAGAAAAAAAAGTCTAGGTCATTAAAAAAAATAGCATAGAAAAAAGCAAAAGAAAAGAAAGAGAGGGATAGGGTTAGCATAAAAAGAAGGCACAAAAGAAATAGCACTAAGGAAAAGTTTTCTCCTTTCTCGCTGTTGTAGTTAGACAGAAGGTTTTATAAGAATAAATGGTGTGGGAGATACATGAGGTGTGAGAAGTGATGGGTTAGAGAGTGAGGGATTGAAAAAAGAATGCACCTAATCGGTAATAGAAAGAATTCTATCCATTCATGCACTATCATCTATCATCTTCTGCTGAGGCTTTCACTCTCACACTATTTATTTTCATATGCATAATCAGAGCTCCCAGATGTTAGGCTTTAGCCTCATTTTGTGGTTTTTCGAGCAGCCGATGAGGCTAAATTTTTAAAATGAGGTTTTGAGGTCTTTTGTGTTTTTTAGAAAAAAACGGGAAAAAAGCCAAAAAAACTGGCAAATTGAATCTTTTTTGAGGCCAAATCTATCAACAAATCACGCCAAAATTTTCAAAATTTTTCCCGTCCCGGCGGCGCCTATCTGCACCGCCAGTAATACTATTTGCTTCTCAGTTCTCGATGGCTTTCTAAAAGTCATAATTTCTTTAATCAATTAGAAGTATAAAAATAAAAAATTGCCGCCGCTTCTCTGGCATCATCCCGTTGGGCTAAATAGTCGTCGGGAGTAGGTAAAATTTGTCGTCCATAGTTGTCCGGACGATTGGCCATATGCGGAAGAAGGGTTTCTCCTCGACGTCCAAGCCATAGGCAGGTACCAGCTGGCCAGCGAACAGGCATTAGATTAAAGAATCGCGGAACACAATGTTTGGGTTCTTCTTTTTTTGGGCGCGGATCTTCATTTCATACATTTGTTTCCCTAAAATTGAAAATGATTTTGTTTTTTTTTTAAAAATATTTGGCCTTCTCACTCGTCGTAGCATTTCGGATTGTATCCTCGCCGGAAAAGCTCTTTGAAGTGATGACCATATCAAAGCGGCCGCCAAAGTGTGAATACGCGTATGTGTTGGCCATGATCGGCAGATCATTGATGAGCCAGCCAACAAACGCTTGCTTGGGTTATCGCTGACCACTTGCTTCAACGCTGTGTCGTTGAGTGGTCGTTCGAAAACGCTATGTATCATAAACTGCAAGATGCGCGTCGCGGACACGCTCTGCCACGAACCGGTAAGATTCCATCTCCTCCGTTGGCTCCAGCTGTTGGATGTAACAACCGCGTTCGGTGTTGTGAAAGTTGTTACATAGCTGGCAGAACTTTTCGCCGCATACATGCCCCTTTCTGCCTTTTCTGTTGTTATCTGCTACATTCCATATCACACCGCAATCCTTGCACTTTTTAGAGTTTTTGCAGAATTTGATTGCAGATGATGCCTATAACAATCGTCGTTAAGGAATTTTTTATTGCAGCCATTGCACTGTTTGAAGAATCCGGCGCTTGGAGAGCAGGGAAATGTTGGACCAACGCGAGAACACAGTAAAATGGGCTTTGCACGAGTTGTTATGTTCAGATGGCTTCTTATATGGTCGTTCACATGCCAAACAATATTTCTTTCCTCCAAAAAGGCCACTCACAAATTGGACACCATCAAATGACTGGTTGTTAAATAACAGGGCCAAAGAGTGTTGTAGTTGTCGTGGCCATATTGTACAACGGCTTGTAGTGACCAGCCGAACCAAAATGAAGACTGCAAAGCGGTGTTGTTTCTGCTCGTTGTTCCAATGTCAACCACCAAGGCACATATGTGTCTGCATCGTAGGCATCCAAATCGAACGGTGCTCGGACTCTCCGCATCAATTGTTCGGTGTCTTGTTCAAAATGGCCACGCTGTCCAAGACGACTGTGTACGTAATCGTAGAATTTCCATTTTGGCCAGCCGCGAGTCTTTGCTACCATGGTTGCTTGCAGTGAGTAAAACAGACAAATACTGTTGTCATCAGGGTTGTTTGATCTTAAACTACAGATAATCAACTGCACAATGGTGAACGCAACAAAACCTTAATCAAGCATTTGTCGTGCACTTTATGATGGACTGCTGCCAGTTTTCGTCGCGCTCCCCCTTTGATATGGGTTTGACGGGAAGACCACTGCGATCAACCGTTGTGATGGTGACGGTAAACGCCCCCCCAAAGATTTATGTTTTGCTGTTTCTTGCTTTGGGCTACCTTGATGAACTGGTTCAGAATAGTGTTGATTGGTTGTCGGTTATTTGCCGCAGCGGAATCGGAATGTCGCCTCCAGTCAGCAGCGGACTGCTGATAATACATCCAAGATGTGTCGACTCACTTCCCATTTCTCGGCTGTCCTTCTTTGCCTCATCAATGCAATGCTGAAAAATGGCTGCAAGTGTCCTTCAGGATCTGCAGGCACTCTTTGACAGTGAAGCGCGACTTGACTTTAGTGTAATTGAATTTGGGACATGTTCGGTTGCAATCCAACTTTTCCACGTAGTCATTGGTAGCCTTTTTGACGGTGGTGGTTCACCACCTCCACCCTCTTGAACAAGACCCAGCAGCTGGTTAATGAGAAAACCGTGCCGCAATTTTTTGGGTGTTGGTGGGGCGAGAATATCATTAATAGAAAATGGAAATGGACGTTTTGGGGGGTGGTTATCCATTATTTTTTATCTATCAAATGAACAAGGATGAAAAAGATGAATGCAAATGTGTGTATTTAAAGATGGATGGATATCAACAGAATAGAATGAATAGCACGGAAAAAAAAATAGGGGGAAAGACGTGGTTACGGTAAAAAATTAGGCGGAAATGTTTATATTAAAACTCTATAAAATTGAATAATGTTGCTGATTAACCAACGGTGGCCTGGGCTTTAAATTACAGATCCGTCACCATGAAACAGATGATCATGACTACGTGCTTAAATTAAAGGGTTTTACGTTTGATGGCAAATCGTGCCAGGGGCTATTCAACTTAAGATGTATCAACGATGCGATGATACGATGCGATGGAATCATCACAGCCCCGATGCGCGTTCAAATTAAAATCGTATCCCGCATACGAGTTATCACATCAGTGATCGCATGTATGTTCACAATTCGTCGGATCATCGCATCTCCGATGGATCGTCCACATCGGTATGTAAAAACGGCTGCGCATACGATTATTTGTACGATGTGCATATGCGCGTTCAAATGATAACAATTTTACATACGACGAGTTCCATAATACGATGATTCTTCCCTTTGAAATATCGTACGTAAAACATACATGGAAGGACCCAGCGATTGTCCTAAATCGTCTATAGGAAAAAAAAATTCGTAAAAAATCGGTAACCTTTAAATACAAGTTTTATGGATATTTCTTTATAGATAATATCTCATCTATTTTCATATAATTTTTGTTTTAAACTGAAGTTTAAAAGACAATCAAATTATTAAATCATGAAACATTCAATAATTAATATTTCCTGTAAAAAAAGTAATAGTTAAACAAGACTGTCCCACAAAAAAAAAGGGTTTTAATTTAAAGTGGCGTTATCTGATTCTGAGTCGTACTCGGGGGTTTTCGGGGGCGTGATCACAAATATGACTTCAGATTTTATCGTATGATTTTCATCTATGATTTTTTTCACGTCTATGATTTTTTATCTTTTTTCACTATTTTAAATATAATCAGTTATGTTATTAACTTAAATTTATTTTATAAAATATTTTTAAATTGCCAAGGTTTTTTTGTATGATTTAGACTTTTCGTACTTATCGTATGCATCGTCGATCACATTATTCAATCTTATAATAAAAACTTGAAAGCCATACGATCGTATGATGGCCTCGTACGATTTGGTTATCGTACGATCTCGTCGTATGATGAGCTGAGAGCAGCACGCTGGGCCACCCATGAAGCACAGGACGGACGGCACCAAAAACGGCTGGAAAATTAGAAAAGTCAAAAATGAGCAACCTCAAGTTCTAAAAGGACAAAATGCTGCCAGGATAAAACGAGCTTCCACAATAAGAATGCAACCGCCCCCTGGTTAAAGCACAACGATATCAAGGTTAATAAATTTAATATTTTTATTTTGATTTTTATTATTTACGGTCCCTCAAAAAGTTATTTTATTATACTGTCCACCATATTTTTTAACATTAAAAAAGGGCATCGAATTATATGAAAAAAAGAAAGAGAAGCAAGTTGAATGTCAGTGATGAAATAAAAAAATAAATGATTGTCAAATAAGTGGCTGGTATGATCCGGCTGAATTCCCGACCATGAGGCGATCTGATGAGGTATACCACGCCCATTTTTGTTTAGGGGTCCCTGCGGCGCGCACAAAACGGCTCTTTGTGGTTCCTAGCATGGTGCGCTCTGGAAGCTCATGCTAGGCCAATTTTTAGGTTTAGAGGCCCTGCGTGCGCGCACAAGATCGCGTTGTGTATGTTATTGTGCACCCCGCCGAAAAGACAAAATCATTTTACCCAAATCTATTGTGCCAATTTTCTCACCAAAAATGAAACGACATACGGATAATTTCAACAATTGTCTTTCCAAAAAATCAAATTTTCCACACCGCTTCCAGCAGAGCTTATTGGGAACTCATTTATGTACTCCTATATGCGATTATTGATGGAAAATCAGGTACAATATATTATTTTAAAATTTATACATTTTTTTTATAGAAAAGAATCGAAGACTTGGAATGATCAGTCCGACCAAATTACAAATTTGAAGTTTACGCAATGGACGACGAAAGGAATTCGATCAATTCAAAACGATATTGGTTTGTTTGAGTGAATCAATTTTTTTATTTTTAAAAAATTAAGGGTACCATTCACACCAAATTCAACACCATTGTGAAAGGCGGAAGAGCCTTTTCAAATATTTTTTGGAATCATCTCTTTTCGGGTCAATGAAGAATTATTGGGCGGAGGATTCATGCAGCATTTTTTAATATTTGTGTTTGGAAAATACAACCAAAATTTGGCCATTGACAATATTTCTGTGTTCTCCATTGAGCAGGTAGGATTAATTATGTATAATAACTTTCAAATTGAATTTTATTAAGTCGGTGGCTGTCGGAAAATTGAGTGGCCGGGTGATCGATTTTGTTCTGGAATCACCCAACCCTTCACATGTACAAACGGGTCTGCTTGGGATTGTGTACCCAGCTTGATCTGCCCGCAATTCTCAAAACATCGGTGCGTGGCATGGTGCTCAGCGGAGTGGTGCCTGGGTGTTCGGTCAGACGGGAATGAACTATTCTACCTATTCAATAGAGTGCTGAAAAAAGACCGTCGATATATTTTTTCACTGCACTACCACGTCAAAATTGATGAATTGTTTTGATCAGGTGTGAATTGTTGTTTCTGCACTAGAAATGTTCATGTTCATGTCCATTTATGTTTTCTTTTTTCATTAAAAACTTGTATTTTAAATGCAAATAAAGGTATTTGAAAGATATTTCCGTTTCGTTTGCGTTCATACCGCCTCTGATATGCAGTAACATCGGAAATGCATGGTAAGGGTTGTAAATGTGCCGAGCGATGATTGGTATAAAAGCTATTTCAACTGGCATTTTTCGTTCCGCCAACGACAACAACAACAGCCATTGGCATTCGCCGTCACGCCCAGCAATGATTGCCTTTCTCACTTTGCCCAGCATCAGTGGTGATTTCCGTTTCGCCTTTGGTCCTTGCACCAAATGCCCTTCTCTCCGCCCCCCTCTCTTGGAAAGCGGATGCGCATTAGAGGATATTCGAAATTTTTTCCACTTTTCCTTTCCACCAGAAATATTCAAATAATTTAGAAATAAGGCACGCGTAAAGAAACGCCATGCGATTTCAGGCGGCGGCGAATTTTTTGTAGTAAAAATCAGCAAAAATACTCCCAAACCGAAACAGAAACCACCACAATTCATGTCCGGAATAGTTTTTTATATCAAAAAACATAAGAAAAACAAGCCGAAGGCAAAGGTATCCCAAAAACCTGTTATTTACCATAAAATATTTTATTTACATTACTAAGGCATTCGATTTGTCCAAGAATTTGGAGAAATTGTCACTGGACGATGCGGAAGAAAGGAGGCCGACGATGCATCAATGCACTCGATGTCGGCGTGCCTTCCGGCTGGGATCGGCAATGGTCATCATGTTTGCTTTGGTAGGCAAATCATTGCAAATGAAAATGGTATACTGTAGATTATTCAATAATTTTGTTGTCAATATTTATTATTATTTATGTTAATTTCAGCCACTGCTTTTGCTGCAGAAAGCACAGCGAGGCGAAAAAAGATTTGGCGGCGAAAATTGACCAAATCGAGTCGCGACTCCTTTTGGTGGTCAACTGGGCGCAATGGACAAGTTTCGCTCGGAATGGACCGTGTGGTGAAAATGCTGGATGAAATGTTCACTTCAATATAACAAATAGGAGTGAAGCGTATGTAAGGGTAATATGGTGGCTAACAAGGGGATAAGGCATTGAAATAACTATTACATTTAATTATTATTTATTTTTTCGTAATAAAACGTAAGACTATCAATATTTCGTTTTATAACTGAAACACTATGACTTTTTCTTTCAAGTTTATGATATTCAAAAAAAAAACCCCAATATCCTGAAGCGAATGGTCAATGTGTATCTCTCTTTTCTGAAAATTTTAATGAAATGTTGAACAATGCAATGAAAATTAAATTATACAAGCATTGAAAATTTGGGGTGGGTTCATAAGCTGTAATTTTGCGTTTGCTTTCTGTTTCTTCCTTTGTTCTTTTCTTTTTAACGTTTTTGCTGATGTTTTCTCTCTCCTCCTCCTCCTCCTCCTTGTTTTCTTCTGGTGCTGTTTTTTCTTCTTCCTTAAGTGAAACTTAAGAGTAAACGCCATCACAACGCCCGATCGGCATTCGTGGTTTAGGTTTCGGCTTTCCCTCTTTCAATCGGCAAACCGATTGACAATCGGCAAGCCAAAAAACGATCGGCAAACCGAAAAGAAACGGTAAGCCGAAAGCGATCGGCAAACCGAAAACGGTAAGCCGAAAACAATCAGCAAACCGAAAAAAAAAACGGTAAGCCGAAGGATATCCGGCAAGCCGAAAAGACAATCGGTAAGCCGATTGTTAAAGGGAAGCCAAAACCTTGCACGAGTCCCGAACGAATAGGCTATGTGGTCTCAATTACCTTTTCTAATTCCTCCAAAAGAGGGAGCTCAATTTGCTCCTTTGACCGCCGCCCCATCTCGCCCATCCCATTCCGTCTCCTCCCCCGATCACTCTTCTTCTTCACCTCTCAAAACACTATTCACATCCCTTCTCCGTCTTCGTGTCCTCTTTCTCCTCCTCCCCCGTCTCATCATGTTCATTTCTCTCTCTTTCTCCTTCACCATTTCATTTTCTCCTCAATTTGTTTTTCTCTCGCTTCATCCGTCTCATTTTCTTTCTCTCTATTCGCTCCTTCTTCTTCTTCTCTATTTCGTCATTTTCATTCCCTCATTTTGCCCTCCTCCCCTCATGATCATCGTCGTCGTCATCGTCATCATTGTTGCTGCCGCCTTGGTGTCCCCTCCGCCTCCGCTTTGTCCATCGTCATCATTGCCGTCGTTGTTGTTGTCGTCGTCCTCCCCATTCGTCAATTGCGCCGCTTTGCCTTTCCGCCGTTTTCGCTGACAAACGCACGCCATGCCGAGTCATAAGCATAGATGGAATTGATTTCTTAAAATTTTTTGTCAGTGTCAAAAAAAAAAACAACGAAAAAAAACTCTTACAAGGAATTCAATATCAACAGCAGCCATCCCGATTTGACATCTGATGTCGTTGCAGTCGTGGTGTCCAAACCGTCACTTCTTCGATCGATGGAAAGCGGACGAGGCAGAAGATGAATTTGCAACGGCATGTACGGCAGGTTTTGCCAAAATTTGTCGGTTCGATGGCCGAAAACTCGGCGTCGGTGGTCAAACAGCTTGTCGTATTGCGCCAAATTGTCAATTTGAAGCTTCATTTGTGATGAATGACGGTGCTCGGACTTACAGTTGTTGCGCTGCTTTGGTATTGCCGTCCTGGTGTTGTCCGTTGCGCAGGTCCCCCACGCTTCTTTTTTGCGACAGTCGCCGAATCGCTTCCTCTACCAAAGGGTGCCTAATTGTTAAGACGGGGATGATTACAAAATTGTTATACAAAAAAAAAAAAAAAAAAGTTCCTACTCTATTTCCGCGCGCGTGTCATTGGCGGTCCTCCGGTTCGAAAAGCCATTTGTTTTGGTGGCATTTGAAAACTATAAATTTGAAGTGATTTTTTTTTACGGAGGTGCCTGCCCCCCTCTTCTCATTAGTACTTTTTAAAAAAATTATTTCCTTAAATCAAACTTTGTTTTATTTATTTCTTTAAACCATAAAACTTTTTTCGTAAAAAATTTATTTTTTTAATTTTATAGAAGTGTATTTAATTATTTATTTTTTTTATTAGAATAGGTAAAATCACCAGAAAATTGAAGAAGAACGGATCAGAAACACAATGTTGAACAGCCGAACACGCACACGCTGGAGGGAGGGACGCGTGTGAAAACAGACTAAAATTTTTTGAAGTGATTGTGAAATGGAGGAGCCTGCCCTCTTCTCTCATTATTTTTAAAAAATTTTTTAAAAAAATATTTCCTAAATTAAAATTTTGTCCTTAGAGCATAAAATTTTTTTTTTGTAAAAGATTTATTTTTTTTTAATTTTTAAATTATTTAATTATTAGTGTTAATTTATTTGATTTGATAAACTCACCCCAAAACAAATGTAGACACCGGTAAATGCCGAAAGCCTGAATCGTAAACAGATTGACAATAATACCAGTAAAACATAGGAACAGGAGAAAAGCTAAAATGGAGAAAAAAAATTATTGTAGCACAAAAAACTAAAATGGAATAAATGAAAGGAAAAAAAAAACATATTGAAGAACAGAAAATGTGGTGGAATGGGAGGGATGGGGAGGGTGGAGGAGTGGATGAGAGCGTTCTTTGAACATTGATTGTTTTAGTGTCTCTCACTTACTCTCTCTATTCCTATTCTATTCTTCTTTTGGATCTCTCTCTTACTCCAGTACCATTTGTGAACACATTTTTATGACAATATTCTCTGCCCTCCCCCTTTTCATGTCCTCAAAAAAAAAAAAGCCTCAATTTTGACGACATTTCAGTACCTCCCTCCCTCCCTCCACCCCCCGTGCACCATTTTCATTCTATGGGTACCGTAGTGCGCGAAAAATTTTGCGCACTAACGACATGTCTAACCCTGCAATACCTGTCGGGGTACTCTTCCCCACGAAAAAATTGCGCGAAGTTTCGCGCACTAACTACAACTCGAACCTTTCACCATTGGCTTAACCATCCATTTCTGAGAAAAGTGCGCGAAATTTCGCGCACTAACGACAAACTCAAACCCCTCCAATACCTTTAGGGTTAACCGTCCCAGGGCAAGATCAAAGCACAAAACCGCCCCATACCTGGCATACTCCCGGGCTCTTGACACCTGTCAATCAAAATGATTGACAGGTGTCAGGGGAACCGGCCCGAACCCTGCCGCTGTCGGCAACATCAAAGTCAAAAACCGCCCCATACCCTGGCGCTAGTGCGGTAAACCAGCAACGAAAGTCGGGGGGGGGGTTAACATAAGGTATATACCGAAAAAATACCGAAGTATACCGAAAAACGCGGTATACCGATACCGTGCCGCACACTAGTTGAAACCGGACAAATTTCGTACCAACCGAAAGTTCTTGATGAGCTAAGGCTAAAAAATAGAGAAGCAAGTTGATCTGTTTAAATCTGAGAATTGTCCATTTGAGTCCCGTGAAAAAAACATCTCAGTACCAAAAATAATTTTCAATTTTTCATTTGTTTAAATTCCTTTACATTTTTTTGATGTCCGGGTTTTACCGTTTTAAAAAATCACCTATAAATGAAGAGTACCAAGAGTGCCGCATTTCGTTTACCTTTTTGATAATTCAAAACTCATTGTTTTTTTTCTGTAAATTGTGGAATACATTAATTCTAATTTCAGCCTATTGTCTTTTTTTTTTCTTTTTCTTGAATTCCGGTT
>JBDPZO010000004.1:2165324-2197464 GCA_039877585.1 Heterodera filipjevi | reverse complement strand
GGTTAGGGGTAGGGCTTAGGTTTCGCTACTAAGTTATCGGGGAATTCCAACTTGTCCCCCTCCAAGCAGGTGCTAAGCCCTCCTGGTCCAAAGAAAAATTTTCGTAACAGTGGGACTACGGTAATGACCCGAACTCAGTTCCTGGCGCTGAACTGGCGCCCTAGAATTTTTTTCTATAGTTTTCCCGGATTGCCCCGTCAAAAGTTGTAAGACCCATGCACAACTTTTAGAGCACTCCCGGCCTTCGGCCGGGAGATTTTGTTTTTTGAAACGAAACCCGAAACCTATATAACATATATGTAATATCCCATCCAAATAATTTATGGATGTTCAACAGGGATGTCGCGAATCGTAATCGTAATCGTGTTTTTAATTGGTCTTTTGGAGGACAATTTGGTAGCCAGACAATATAAGTTTTTTGAAAAAATCTGGAACTAAGTTTTCAATCAATTTATAAGGGTAACGAAATTTTGGTCTCGGCGGGACCGGGGACTAACCGGGACCAAATATGCACTGGTAAGAACGGGCTTCGGAGTAAGAAATAATTGAGATAAATTGGACAAATGGGGAAATTTTGGAGGAAGATTTTGTTGAAATATGTTTTTCTAATTCAGCGTAGTGGCAGAAGTATTGTTCTGTCTTTTTTGGTTTAAATTAGGGTTCAATACCCGCTACCCGCACGGTACGGGTTTTGCGGGGTTTTTTATGGAAAAAATCCAGAAAAAAGGGGAAAAAACCCGCATGCGGCTAAACCCGCACTCGGTTTTTTTTTTGGAATTCAGTTATAAAAGGCGGTACCTGCCCTACCCGCCCGCAATTTTAAAGACCCCGTTACCCGCATAGAGCACTATCCGCATGCGGGTTTTGAACCCTAGTTCAAATCCTCCTCAGGCAGGAATTAAACATTTTCTGCGTGAAAAGAGGACAAAACGAATAATTTTTGTGAGTCGATGAAGGCTGCACCAAGCATTCGCATGTGACACCCATCAATGGCATTCATCAATATTCTTTGCAAAGAAGAGAAATTGCTGGGTGCAAACGTTGTTCTATGTTTGCTGGACATGACCACGGAAGACCTCATAATGGGCATCAATACTTGGCTATTAATATTGATCCAGAAATTAGTAATTGATTCTCACATGATTTAAAATATTACTGAATAAACCGATGATTTTTTTGTTTTTGTTCATTTTGTTTTATAAATTTATTCATTAATTGACCCGCAAAATTTATTTTTGGAAAAAAACTAAGGTTGACACACACAGATTGCGCTGCTTTCCGATTCCCTAAATCCGACATTTTCTCGTCCCGAAACCCATCCCGGTACTAGGCTTAGGTTTTCAAAAAAAAAACTAGGGTGGTTACGTTTTTAAAAAACTTGTTTTAAAATAAAAAAAATTTATAAGGCTGGTCCGCAGTTGAGCATTTTCCCATTGGTCCGCAGTTGTCGGTCCGCAGTTGTCGGTCCGCAGTTGTCGGTCCGCAGTTGAGGCACTCCGTAGTATTCTAACAGTGGTCTGATGTAACTTTTATATGCCAAAACAAACGTCTCACGCTTTTGCGTTTTAACGCTCTAAGAAATTGGTGAGAAGAAAAGTGTAAGATTTTTTTTTTGATTTTATTTATATGGTTGGAAAACGAAAGTTAATCCCTTGCACATGTTGTTACAGAGGGGGCGGTTCTAATAGAGTTTTTATGGCCGGATAGGAATCAAAATGCACATGTAAAGCGCGAAATATATGTGAAAACCCTCAGAGGCTTCAAACAAAGCACAAATAACATGTTTTACATGTATTCAGACCGTTTTCAGTTCAGGGTAAAAAATGAATTTGCATAGAATTCATAATGAACCCTGAAAAAGAGAACCGCCCTGTTCGGCGCGGACGGTTTGGAGCAGCCGGTTCAGCGCAGGTATTTCGGCGCAAAGCTCTTTCGGCGCAGCTTTTTCGGCGCAGCTTTTTCGGCGCAGATCTTTTGGCGCAAGTTATAAATGGCTTTATCGGCGTGGCGACAAAAAAAAATTACATTTTTTATAAAGGAATTCTTTTGCATTTATATTACAAGGGATGGGGTTTTTGGGCACTTGACACGTTGAGGTGTGCGCGAAAGAAGCATTTTCTACTGGTTTCAAGCTTCTACGATGACTTATACTGTTTTTTGCCTATGTATTATTTATTTTTTGTTCTGAAAATTCTATCCCTTTTTATTATGTGAGGGAATGTTTATTCTGTTCATAGAATTTTAGTTTAGATTAAAAGACAGAAACTGAACCTTTTTTTTCGTTAATATTCTTGAATGTTTATGAAAAAACCAAAAATTCTGATGGGAAAGCAATTTTGTTTTTTTTCCCCACCAAAGAATGTAACATACAGAAGAAAAAATAAAGAAAATTTATTAAGTTTTTGCGACTTAAACTTTTGCGCCGAAAAGTCCATTTTTCAACGTGCGCCGAAAGAGCCTTGCGCCGAAAAATCTGAGCCGAACCGTCCGCGCCGAATTGACCCGTACCTCTGAAAAAATCAGTACAAGAGAATGTGCTGCTGCACTTTGGTCATCGTTTTGTAATTTATCTACCACACATTCGCATCAGTTTTACAGTATAACGGAATAGCATTACAAATTTCAACGAACATTCCCAATAAGCAACCAATCATCACTCTTTCCTTTCATCCTTCCATTTTTGGCTTCTTCTTTTTACGCATATTGCCTTTTGTGGTTCATTCCACCGGCCCTACTTCCCTCCTCCTCCACCACCATCGTTGTTTGCTGGATTAGGTCCACTTTTTGGGATTTTTCTTCCTCCACCACCATCAGCATCGTTGTTTGCTTGATTAGGTTCACTTTTTGGAATTTTTCTTCCTCGCTTGGCTCTTGGCTTGGCTTCTTCGGATTCGACGCTGTTTGTTGGATTCTGTTGATTGCCTCCGTTGTTGTTGGGTTCCGACTGCGCTTCGTTGGGGGCTGAGTCGGACTCATCGGCCGAACATTGGACGACGACGAGCAGTGCCACGACAAAGGCGAGTAGCAGCAGTGTGCAACGCATGTGTTCAGCAGAGAAAAAGTAGGAAAAATTTGAATGAATGGGGAGGAACTGTTTATGATGGGTTGGCCAGACTGTTTCTGATCGCTTTTTATTCTCTCTTTTTTAGGCGTTGTGACATTTTTCACCTGCTGACATTTTTTGTCCGCCATCGTCTGATCAAACAACTAATCCGCCAATAATTTTATTCAAATCGCATTTCATTCATAGGGTGAAATAAATTAATAGGTGAACAAACAAACCAAAAAGTGTTATACATCAGAAGGGATGGCGCCGATTTCCGATTTGCGGTGCTTTTGGGATCGAAATTTCGATTTGTGATAATTTTGTGGGAAAGTCGGCATTAATTCTAAAAAAATGCTTTTCAGGCCCTAAATAACAAGGAAAATTAATTTTCCATGAAATTAGCTAGCTAAAAATTTTTTTTGAATCTTCAATTAAAACGGCCCTCCGACTAAACTGACTCCTACCGCGTTTATGTCGTTGTATTTTGTCTGAAAATTTTTGGAAAGATTTTTTAATGCAACCCTTGGTCAAAATCCTGAACGGGAGAACATGCTTAAATTAGTCACCACTTCAATTAAAGTCGCATCAGATCCTTTCTTCATCCGGTTCGACTTTTCGAAGCTTAAATTCAGGGTTTTCCATTTCCTACTATTTTCTTCTTTCGGTATCGGCCTTTTAAATAAATATATTTTTTATTATTTTTCTATTCCAACCAACCTTCAAGAAAGACTTGGGCTAAATATTCATACAAAAGATGCAAACACTCGCCATAATGCACGCACTGCTCTTTCATATGGTGTTTGGATTACCCATTAATATTTTATTTAATTATTTACGTATAATAAAAGGCGATTTTTTTAAATTAAATTTAAAAAATCACACCAAAATAGCTTAATTCAGGGCTCCTATCTGCAGAGTTCGGTTTCAAAGGACATAGGGGGAACATTTTGCGAATTCAAAGGACACTCCAAAAAGATATCATTTGAAATAAAAAAAATCGTTATTTTATTCAAATTTTGAAGAGGGGGGGGGGAGGTGCGGAGTGGTGCGACATTTGAGGATTTAACATTTGAGGACCCGACATTTGAGGACCCGACTTTTGAGGATCCCGACATTTGAGGACCCGACATTTGAGGATCCCGACATTTGAGGACCCGACATTTGAGGACCCGACATCTGAGGATAACCCCGACATTTGAGGACCCGACTTTTGAGGACCCGACATTTGAGGATTTTCAATTTTTTTTAAGAAAACTAAAATTTTATTTATTATAAAACTAAAATTTTATTTATTATCATTATGAAAAAGGAAGAAAATGCCTTTCCCAAGGGCCAACGGGAGAGAATATAAAACTATTCGTTTTCTGGATCATCCCAGTTTTCAAAATCATTGCGCATAAGTCGGTATTGCAAAGATCTGAGATGAGTAAGGATTTCATCTTCATTTGGGTTCTCTATCGCATCAAAGCCTTCAACCAAATTCCGTATAGCCAAATCATTGTCTCTGTAAGTTTTTTTCCGTTCTCGAATTCTTATCCCCTGAGTTGGGTCCAACTCGTATTGCCGAAGCTTATCGGCTGCAATTCGCTCTTCTTTCTTTAGAACAGTGATGAGTCTGTAAGTCAAAAATATTAAAATGATTAATTCATTTTGACTTCGATAATGGGGGATGAGTGACAGCCGCCGCACGGTGCCGTTTTGTTTTTGTTATTCATTTCCTAGTGACAGCCGCCGCACGGTGCCGGTTTGTTTTTGTTATTCATTTCCTAGTGACAGCCGCCGCACTTTAATTTTTTTTTAATCTACGGCATTTCAATTTTTATCAAATCTTATCTAACTTTTTATTTCTTTTTGCTTCGCAATGAAATTCCTTTTATTTCTACTATTATTTATTCCCCTTGACATAACTCATGCGCATCCTCCACGAAAACCAAGAGCATTCGTTGCTCTTGCAAAACTCGGTGCTTCAATAGCGGCACTTAAGGCTTTTGCAGCATCTCATGCAGCATTGACTGCTGCAACGCTTGTGACCCTTGCTGCGCTTGGTACGGACGTTTACCTCTCGATCGAACTCGTGCGCAGTTAGTTTATGATCAAACAATTTGGAAAAAAACTAATTTTCAGCTTCAAACCATTATGAGGACCTTTTACAAGACTTTTTCCCCTTGAATTTCGTGTTGGACAATTACGAATTTAATATTTCCGCGAAGGATTATACGCCCGAATATTTTTTCAACAAAATATCAAAGCAAATGGGGCGCCAAATTGACGAAATTTGTCATACTAGTATGTTTCTTTTATATTTACAAAATTATTTTTATACTGTTATAAATTATTAAGCCAAGAACAGGGCAACAAGAAAAGTGAAAAATTCCAAGGCTGATCTTGGAATTTTGATGTTATATGCTGTACGAGGAGACGAAAGATTAGAATTATTCGGCTGTCCTTAGTCCTTTTGATACATTTTCTCCCATTGGCCCTTGGGAAAGGCATTTTCTTCCTTTTTCATAATGATACTAATAAAATTTTAGTTTTCTTTAAAAAAAATTGAAAATCCTCAAATGTCGGGTCCTCAAAAGTCGGGTCCTCAAATGTCGGGGTTATCCTCAAATGTCGGGTCCTCAAATGTCGGGTCCTCAAATGTCGGGATCCTCAAATGTCGGGTCCTCAAATGTCGGGATCCTCAAAAGTCGGGTCCTCAAATGTCGGGTCCTCAAATGTTAAATCCTCAAATGTCGGGTAGCCGCGGAGGCGGTGCCGATAGGCGCCGCCGGGGAAAATTTTCAAAATGTGTGTGTATTTTGTAACAGATTTTGCACAGAAAATAATTGATTTTGAGAATTTGGGTCTGATCTGCTAATGGATTTTGGCTTAAAAATGAATATTTTTTTACTTTTTTTGGGCAAAAGAGACGTTTTCAAAGGACATCTTTAGAAATAAGGACACTTTAAAATTTCAAAGGGTGACAGCTTATTTCAAAGGACGTCCTTTGATTCTAAGGACGGATACGAGCCCTGGTCTAATTTAAGAAAAATAAACAAACCGCAATGGAAAAAACCAAAAGGAAGACGAGAAAAGAAAAATAAAAATTAAATTCATGGGAAGGGAAGATGGAATTTAAATAAAACTATAAATGATGTAAACGTTATTGGCAAAAGCGTTTTGAAATAAATAAAAATTATTCATTTAATTAAATTGAAATTGGTGCGGACACAGAAAATAGGGACAAATTAAAAAGGGTGCTAGGTCGTTTCTTAAAAACCGCCACTATGGGCGTTTCTTAAATCCGCCATTTTTACTAAATTTTCGACTAAATCAAGTCATAACTTTTCTCAGAAGCTACCAAATTAAACAATCTTGGTATTGTAAGATAGCTCTTGGTTGGCTTTATCAGATATACAAATTAGAAAAAATTTCGTTAAGTTTTTCAAAAGTTATGGATTTCCAGTTTTTTAACTCCAATTTTTTTAAAACAATGAAATTTCTTGAAATTTAGCAGGCTAATAGAGCAATTTAAGGGCTATCTTACCAAGTCCCGCTAGCGCGCTAACCTTTTTTTTAATTTGTGTAAATGTTTGATATTCATTAGGTGCATTTTTTAAACTTTTGTTGGGAAGAGAGATTATTGAAATAAAAAGAAACCTTTGAAAAAAATTTTTTATGCGTGCTGGAGGGACTGAACCCACCGGGGAATGCCAGCCTGGTGGCGCATCCTAACCAATGCGCTATTTGCACGATATCGGCCAACACTCTTTGGAAAATTTATTATTTTTTTTTCTTTTATAGTTTTTTTCTTCTTTCTTTCGCAGCAATTTCCAGGCTTCTCATATCCTCCTTTATTTCGAAGCGAATGCCAAAAAAGAGATTGCAAATTTTTAATATAATGACTAAAAAAAAGTTTGGGCTGTTATTTTCAAGATTCGAAAATTTTGTTTGCCAATGATGCAGAAATAAAAATAGAAATTTCAAAGGGTTTAACCATTTCTTCTAATATATTATATTCTTAAATAATTTAGGAACGGAGAAGTTATATCTTCTTCAAAATTAGCTGTTTTTTTCTCCATTCCTATCTGTTAGAGCAGGTCTGTTAGATGTAATGATTTTGTAATCATTTTGATGATTTTGGGTGTCAATTATGATTTTTGTTGATAGTTAAATTTTTGTACAAAATTTTATTAAAATCCCAAATTTTCAAAAATTTGCCGTTTTTATATGTACATAACCGAAAATTAATTTCAAAATTCACTTTTTATAAATTATAACAACAAAATTTCAAACTAGTTAGTTGGTTCGACACTCAGACATTTTTAAGTCTATTCGATACTTGAATATCCTTAGATCTTTTTCGAACTGAGACTTTTTTCAGAACCAACTAAAGCTTTGGAAACCCAACAGCGTCTACAAGAGTGATCCGTGACAAAAAGAGTCGATAGGTGCTGCCGGAAAAAATTTTCGGTTTTATTTAATTGAATATTATAATGATAAATTCTTATTTTATTACTAGAATTTAGATTAAAAAAAAATGTATATCAAAAATTCAAAATGTTTACACAAAGAAAAAAATTGGCGTGCTGGCGGGACTGAACCCAGCCGCGGAGAAAGATAGCGGGTGGCGCATGTTAACCAATGCGCTATTTGCACGACAATGTAAAGTATTCTTTGAAAGCATTAATTCATTTTCTTTTTATTGTCCCTTCTTTTCTTTGCTTTTAATTGTTTTATCTTTTTTTTTTCTCTTCCGCAGCAATTTCCATTACTTTATTATGTCCGTCATTTATTCCGGAGCGAAAAAATACCAAAAAAGGAATGGCAAATTTTTTCTTAAAATTATTTTTTCAAAAATTTTGGGTTGCCATTTGCTAACACTTGTGAATTTTGTTGGTGCTAGGTCGTTTCGTAAAAACTGCCAACATGGGCGTTTCGTAAAACTGCCATTTTATACTTGTTTTCCGAACATAATCGATCATAACTTTGCTCAAAGACAACCAAATTTAATAATTTTGGTATGGTCCGATAGTTATTGGTTAGCTCTATTAATCTTCCAAATTTCAAAAAATTTGATTAAGTTATACGAAAATTCGGACTGTGAGAATTAAAAATAAAAATATTTTTGGATATATTTTTCTTAAAATTTACCTAAATTTTTTAAAATTTAGAAGGTAAATAGAGCTAAATAATAGCTATCGAACCATACCAAGATTATTAAATTTGGTTGCCTTTGAGAAAAGTTATGATCGATTATGTTCGGCCAACAACCAAAAAATGGCAGTTTTTACGAAACGACCCAGCACGAATTTTGTTTGCCAATACTGAGATAGAAATAAGAGTTAATTTTTCAAATGCTGCCATTCCGGGACAATAATGTTCAACCGGCATCGAAATCGGAACGAGTAGGGCCATCCGGATTTTCAGCAGTTCTACTTAAAAATGATTCATTCACAAAATTAGGCTCTTTTTTACGAAAAAGCATTAAAAAATATTTAAATTACAACGAATTTTTCTCAATTCTGTTTAACATTCCTCTACTTTTTAATATAAAAAAAAGAAGAACAAATAATTCTAAAAAATGAGTAGTCATTTTTTTCGTGCGAGACGTGCTTAAGACGTCGTAACTTTTTTTTTTCTCAGCCAACCAAATTAAGCGTACTTAGTGTCATTACGAAGTTCTATTATTTGAAGATATATTAAGCTATTGTTCAGCGATTAGGCATAAGCAAAGAAATACAATATGAAAACGCAAAAAACATAATTCTTGGAATTTTTTATTAATACTTTTTTGTAAGTTAATGAATTTATTGGATTTTCGCTTACTAAATGAGTCAGTAAAAATTTCAAATGATACTAAGTCCGCTTAATTTGGTTGGCTGAGAAAAAAAAGTTATGACGCCTTAAGCACGTCTCGCACGAAAATGGACCCCCACCCTTTTTTGGACTTTTAAATCCGCCGGTCGACACCGCTGTATACATTTTATTTCAAATTTTTTCAAAATTTGTCTCAAAAAAAAATTCAACTTTTAAAAAATAGTTTCATTACAAAAATTTTTTTATTTTTGTTGTGGAATAACATATTAGCCTAGCATACAATTCGCGGTAAAGAAAATGGCAAAAAAAAAAAGGCTTTTTTCAGCAGGATGAAGCAATTTGTGCCATTTTTATATATGGCCCAAACCACCGATTTTTTTCTTATCTGCGCGCACGCTTACAAAATGCCACATCCAAACTAAATGCACCAGAACAAGCGCTCAGAAATACCGAACCAATATTTTTATCATGAAAATATTTTTCTAAAGTTGAATTGAATTTACTGTCGGATAGACCACAGGCGGATTGTCCACTTCTGTCGGATTACGCACTGGCGGATTGTCCGGGAGCCAACATTAGTGATGCTCGAGACCTAATTGAAGTGCCATCCTTAGTGGTGTATTTTTTCACTTTTTAAACCGAAACCGGGAAAGCGGTCCCCCAGGTATTCTGTTAGGCCGGTTTTGCTACCCCCGGTTTTCGGTTTAGGTTTCTGTCCCAAAAAGACCGGGTTTCAATTTCGGTTTTGGTTCGGTTCAGTCCGGTTAACCGTTTACTTTCTACCCTAGTCGTGACCATAAAAGTGAAAAAAGTTCTTTTTAAATTTCAAAGAATTTTCTGGAAATTGGATAGCTTATAGAGCTAACCAATAGCCATCGGATGATACTAACATTGTTTAAATTGGTTACTGTTGAGAAAAGTTATGCAGAAACAAATCTCACTTAGATTTTCAAAAATTTCACCAGGCATGGCCTAAACGCACCGCCGGCAATTAAGTTTCCTTGTACATGTATATTTTACATCTTCATAAATGATCATTCGAAAAAGAAGTTTTTAAGACGTCATAACTTTTTAAATAAAAGAAAATAATAGACAAAATTCAATGCCCGGCGGGGCAATGCCAATGCCTTTTGTCTGGGTCGGATGTTGTTTGGGAATGGAAAACATGTTTTTTCATGAAAAATGATTATAATTCAAATTTTATTTGCCAATTTTTATTTAATTATTAAAAAATAAACTAAAAATGAACAAAATCAAAAATTAGATTTTTATATTCATTTTTTTCAACAAACGTCAATTTTTTGGTTTAAAGTTTTTATATAATTTCTTTTTGCATGTCATTAATAAATGATTGGCATTTTAAATTTATTTTTCGAGAATAAATCATTTTTTTTAGCAATTCACAATTAAGTTTCCTTGTACATGCATATTTTATATCTTCATCGATGATCATTCGAAAATTAATTATTTTTAAAAGGCCTTTTCGACATTTTGCGCCCCGACATTTTGCCCCCCCCCCCCCCCCCCCGACATTTGCGGCCTCGATAAAGAAAAAAGTAAACTTTTGCCTTTGGTTGTTTTTTTTTGTCCGTGTGGAGTGGTTTTGCGTTGGTTGGGTTTGAGTTTTTTTTTTTTTTTTCTTTATCGGAAATGCAAAGGCTCCCGGTAAATTGGACACCGAAAATTGTACACCATTGGAAAATTGGACACCAGAAAAATGGACACCATTGTAAATAAAAATGAAAATAAACAAAATAAATTACTAAATAAAATTTTGGTTTGGCCTAAAAGATCTTTATCTTAATCTGCACATATGTTGTTTATAAGCGTAAATAATATGGAAATGAATTTGTTATTATTGTTTGTAACATCAGCAAAGAAAAACACCATACCATTCATAAAGAAAAAAGTTTTATTACCCATTTTTTGATGCAAATCTGGCACATTGATCATCTTCTGCTGGCAATATTTGCAACGCGTCGTCATCCCCTCCAATATTTGAGGGCAATTGCCTATTGGATGCCTGATCCACTCTAAGTGGCTTAATGCATTAACCCATTTATTCTACTCAAATTTATTTTTCACCTAATTCTTGAATTTGTTTTTTTAAAAGAGGGTCTTAGTGTCCAATTTTCCTTTGGTGTCCAAAATTCCGGCGGTGTCCTTTTTTGGATGAAATAATTAAAAAAATGTTTTTCAAATTTTTGTGCGCTATTTTTGATTGATTCTTCTATTTTTTGACAAAGTGGTTAGCTGAGAAAAAAGTTATGACGTCTTAAACACCTCACACGTCATCCTCACTTAAATTCGTATTTCAAACTAGAGACCGGATTTTTCAAATCCACAGGGCCGAGCCGGATTGGCCTTTTTCAAAAACGACCGGGTTCCGGGCCCTGCCGCTCAAAAGCCTGTAACCCTCTCAACCCTGTTTTTCCAAAAAATCACAGGGCCGGGTCGCCGGGCCCTGCAAAACCCTGTGCCGGGCCCGGCCTTGTACGATCTCTATTTCAAACAATAATTAATATTTTGTAAAATTTTTTTAAAATAAATTGTAAAATGCCAACCATTTAATGACACGCAACAAATATATTATAAAACAATTAAACCCAAAATTTTACATTTAATTTTCTGTTCAGTGGATCATTCCAAAAAATGCTTATTTAAGGGCTTCCGGCAATAGTATTTGCGTCATTCTTTGTTTATTATTATTATACATCTTTTTCGCCCCATTTCTTCCCCTGCTTATGAATTATTTTATTTTAGAATTTTTTTATTTTCTCCTCTTCCAAATTGCATTTTCTATTGCTGTGAGTTTTTCTTATATTTTTAATTTGTACATCATTGGTATCGGAAAAAAAGGCACCAAAAATCGCAAAAAAGACGTCTAAAAAAGGCATTAAAAGTTCCAAAAAAGGCATGAAAATGGACATTTAAAATTTTTTAACGCACATTTTCTCCAAACATTTAAAGCCAAAAAATATTTTAAAACAATTTTTTAGTCAAAAAAACATAGAAAAACAGTTTTTTTCTCTACACAGAAAACAAGCGAAATGTTTTATTTTTCATTTTTTTTTGCCATTTTTCTTATGGTTTTTTAGCAAAAATTCTGAAATAAACAGTCAAAAATGCCAAAAAGGCACCAAAAATAATTAATTGAATTAATTTTTAAATGAATTTTCATTTCTTCAATCAGACGAACAAACATGATGATGCCTTGTTTGTCTCATTTGTGAAGGATCTGTCAAAAAATGCACATTTGTATGAAAAAAATGAGGATTTAACAAATATTGTTAATATTCGAGTAAACCAACTAATTCGCACAGCTGTACAAACTAATAACATTGCCGATTATTCCCGCATAATTAACCGCTTAAATTCGGTACGAAACACCGTAGTAAAAGCCCATTCCTATCATGCCCTTCTTGGCGTTCTGTTTTTGATGAGAGATGAAAAGAATTGGAATTGTGACAAAGTCGGAAAAGAATTCAAAAAACAATGTGAAATGTGTCACAAATGTGTGCTAATGTTGTATAAGTATTTATTCCAAGTGTACCTTCAAGGTCAGTTCAGTATCCAATTTAAGCTCGATTTCCGTGATTTTGAGACAATCTCCAGTAGTTTTCTCGGCCTCGGAGGTTTGTCTAAATTCTTAGGGTATTCCTGTGAAGGTTGCTTTTTTGAAACTTTCGAGTAATTATTATGTGTATTTTTGGCAATTTTAATTCTGTTTTTTTTGACCAAAAATTAGGCTCCGTCTTCGACGAACTCTTTTTTTCGATAAACACTTAGTGGATAGGTACTCACTCATCTAAGTACAAAAAAGTTATAATGCTTTTCCGTAAAAAGGCCTAATTTTGTGAATGAATCATTTTGAAGGTGAAAACGAAGTGTTGGCCAACCAATTCCGAGTTGAGAAACTATTACTCGAATTTGTCAAAGAGCGTGAAGATGGCACTTTGATTGATGCAATTGTCCGCTTGAGCATGGTCTCTCTGTTCTTGTTCAACGCAAACAGCAGAAACGAGACCATTTTTGGTGATGAACTGTTCACCACTGTGCCACTTTGGGTAAATGAGGCGCAAATGTTGAAGAATGGTTCCGCCGAAATAAAAGAGGCGGAGAGAGGACAAATTGTATTGGGACACAAAAAACCAAAGGTTGAGACACCAAGAGAAAAGTTTGACCAAATCATGGAACAAATGTCGGCAATAGCAAAGGATATTAAAAAGAATGGAGGAGAAGAAAGTTATGCTGTGCAAGGAGAGATTTGGGAGTCACCATTTTTGACAAATTCAAACTGATGGAAGGATACTGTGTGTTTGGTCAATTACTGTAGCAATTTTGACCATAATTCATTTTCTGTTTTGGCTTTTTCGCATGTGAATATTTCGGAAAATATTATATTTAAAATTGAAAATATTGTTGCAGCATTCTTTTCGAATATTTAATTTCCTTGCCTTCGATATGCAAAAAATAATAAACACAAATCACCACCGGTCTGTGAACCCTAATACCTAATTGTAAAAGGACTTTGATAATGAGGAACAAAGGGACAATTGAGCGCCAAAAATTAAAAAAAATATATTTCTGGTTAGAATAATCTGCTCTATCCAATAATGAAAACTTCGCAGTATATGTTTTTAATGAAAAAATTAAATAAAATTCTAATATTTGATTTTGCCAATTTTTTTTTAAAATTTTTTATCAACAAAATGATAGCAAAAAGCAAAATTAATTTTACATTCTTTTACATCAAAACATATTTCCATTCCCAAATAACATCCAAGCCAGACAAGGCATTGCCCGGACAGGGGATTTCAACCAAACAAATATCTCCATTTACTAATAAAGTCAACAAAGTCCGTTTAAAAAAATATTTATGCTAACGAAATATAATCTTTAAAATGAGAATTTCAACTAAATGGAGTGGGGTACTTCATTAAAATTCAATTCTTAAATTGTTTTTTGTGGTATGGTACAAAATCCAACTGCTGATCATTTTTTAAAACTTAGATGTTTTTATGACAATAAAAATGATGAGTTTTTTTCACTTTTATGGCTACAAAGTTTCTTAGATCTCTATCAAATTTTTTCAAAATTGTCTCAAAAAAAATTCAACTTTTAAAAAATAGTTTCATTACAAAAATTTTTTATTTTTGTTGTGGAATAACATATTAGCCTAGCATACAATTCGCGGTAAAGAAAATGGCAAAAAAAAAAAGGCTTTTTTCAGCAGGATGAAGCAATTTGTGCCATTTTTATATATGGCCCAAACCACCGATTTTTTTTCTTATCTGCGCGCACGCTTACAAAATGCCACATCCAAACTAAATGCACCAGAACAAGCGCTCAGAAATACCGAACCAATATTTTTATCATGAAAATATTTTTCTAAAGTTGAATTGAATTTACTGTCGGATAGACCACAGGCGGATTGTCCACTTCTGTCGGATTACGCACTGGCGGATTGTCCGGGAGCCAACATTAGTGATGCTCGAGACCTAATTGAAGTGCCATCCTTAGTGGTGTATTTTTTCACTTTTTAAACCGAAACCGGGAAAGCGGTCCCCCAGGTATTCTGTTAGGCCGGTTTTGCTACCCCCGGTTTTCGGTTTAGGTTTCTGTCCCAAAAAGACCGGGTTTCAATTTCGGTTTTGGTTCGGTTCAGTCCGGTTAACCGTTTACTTTCTACCCTAGTCGTGACCATAAAAGTGAAAAAAGTTCTTTTTAAATTTCAAAGAATTTTCTGGAAATTGGATAGCTTATAGAGCTAACCAATAGCCATCGGATGATACTAACATTGTTTAAATTGGTTACTGTTGAGAAAAGTTATGCAGAAACAAATCTCACTTAGATTTTCAAAAATTTCACCAGGCATGGCCTAAACGCACCGCCGGCAATTAAGTTTCCTTGTACATGTATATTTTACATCTTCATAAATGATCATTCGAAAAAGAAGTTTTTAAGACGTCATAACTTTTTAAATAAAAGAAAATAATAGACAAAATTCAATGCCCGGCGGGGCAATGCCAATGCCTTTTGTCTGGGTCGGATGTTGTTTGGGAATGGAAAACATGTTTTTTCATGAAAAATGATTATAATTCAAATTTTATTTGCCAATTTTTATTTAATTATTAAAAAATAAACTAAAAATGAACAAAATCAAAAATTAGATTTTTATATTCATTTTTTTCAACAAACGTCAATTTTTTGGTTTAAAGTTTTTATATAATTTCTTTTTGCATGTCATTAATAAATGATTGGCATTTTAAATTTATTTTTCGAGAATAAATCATTTTTTTTTAGCAATTCACAATTAAGTTTCCTTGTACATGCATATTTTATATCTTCATCGATGATCATTCGAAAATTAATTATTTTTAAAAGGCCTTTTCGACATTTTGCGCCCCGACATTTTGCCCCCCCCCCCCCCCCCCCCCCCCCCCCCCCCCGACATTTGCGGCCTCGATAAAGAAAAAAGTAAACTTTTGCCTTTGGTTGTTTTTTTTTGTCCGTGTGGAGTGGTTTTTGCGTTGGTTGGGTTTGAGTTTTTTTTTTTTTTTTCTTTATCGGAAATGCAAAGGCTCCCGGTAAATTGGACACCGAAAATTGTACACCATTGGAAAATTGGACACCAGAAAAATGGACACCATTGTAAATAAAAATGAAAATAAACAAAATAAATTACTAAATAAAATTTTGGTTTGGCCTAAAAGATCTTTATCTTAATCTGCACATATGTTGTTTATAAGCGTAAATAATATGGAAATGAATTTGTTATTATTGTTTGTAACATCAGCAAAGAAAAACACCATACCATTCATAAAGAAAAAAGTTTTATTACCCATTTTTTGATGCATAATCTGGCACATTGATCATCTTCTGGCAATATTTGCAACGCGTCGTCATCCCCTCCAATATTTGAGGGCAATTGCCTATCGAATGCCTGATCCACTCTAAGTGGCTTAATGCATTAACCCATTTATTCTACTCAAATTTATTTTTCACCTAATTCTTGAATTTGTTTTTTTAAAAGAGGGTCTTAGTGTCCAATTTTCCTTTGGTGTCCAAAATTCCGGCGGTGTCCTTTTTTGGATGAAATAATTAAAAAAATGTTTTTCAAATTTTTGTGCGCTATTTTTGATTGATTCTTCTATTTTTTGACAAAGTGGTTGGCTGAGAAAAAAGTTATGACGTCTTAAACACCTCACACGTCATCCTCACTTAAATTCGTATTTCAAACTAGAGACCGGATTTTTCAAATCCACAGGGCCGAGCCGGATTGGCCTTTTTCAAAACGACCGGGTTCCGGGCCCTGCCGCTCAAAAGCCTGTAACCCTCTCAACCCTGTTTTTCCAAAAAATCACAGGGCCGGGTCGCCGGGCCCTGCAAAACCCTGTGCCGGGCCCGGCCTTGTACGATCTCTATTTCAAACAATAATTAATATTTTGTAAAATTTTTTTAAAATAAATTGTAAAATGCCAACCATTTAATGACACGCAACAAATATATTATAAAACAATTAAACCCAAAATTTTACATTTAATTTTCTGTTCAGTGGATCATTCCAAAAAATGCTTATTTAAGGGCTTCCGGCAATAGTATTTGCGTCATTCTTTGTTTATTATTATTATACATCTTTTTCGCCCCATTTCTTCCCCTGCTTATGAATTATTTTATTTTAGAATTTTTTTATTTTCTCCTCTTCCAAATTGCATTTTCTATTGCTGTGAGTTTTTCTTATATTTTTAATTTGTACATCATTGGTATCGGAAAAAAAGGCACCAAAAATCGCAAAAAAGACGTCTAAAAAAGGCATTAAAAGTTCCAAAAAAGGCATGAAAATGGACATTTAAAATTTTTTAACGCACATTTTCTCCAAACATTTAAAGCCAAAAAATATTTTAAAACAATTTTTTAGTCAAAAAAACATAGAAAAACAGTTTTTTTCTCTACACAGAAAACAAGCGAAATGTTTTATTTTTCATTTTTTTTTGCCATTTTTCTTATGGTTTTTTAGCAAAAATTCTGAAATAAACAGTCAAAAATGCCAAAAAGGCACCAAAAATAATTAATTGAATTAATTTTTAAATGAATTTTCATTTCTTCAATCAGACGAACAAACATGATGATGCCTTGTTTGTCTCATTTGTGAAGGATCTGTCAAAAAATGCACATTTGTATGAAAAAAATGAGGATTTAACAAATATTGTTAATATTCGAGTAAACCAACTAATTCGCACAGCTGTACAAACTAATAACATTGCCGATTATTCCCGCATAATTAACCGCTTAAATTCGATACGAAACACCGTAGTAAAAGCCCATTCCTATCATGCCCTTCTTGGCGTTCTGTTTTTGATGAGAGATGAAAAGAATTGGAATTGTGACAAAGTCGGAAAAGAATTCAAAAAACAATGTGAAATGTGTCACAAATGTGTGCTAATGTTGTACGAGTATTTATTCCAAGTGTACCTTCAAGGTCAGTTCAGTATCCAATTTAAGCTCGATTTCCGTGATTTTGAGACAATCTCCAGTAGTTTTCTCGGCCTCGGAGGTTTGTCTAAATCCTTAGGGTATTCCTGTGAAGGTTGCTTTTTTGAAACTTTTGAGTAATTATTATGTGTATTTTTGGAAATTTTAATTCTGTTTTTTTTTGACCAAAAATTAGGCTCCGTCTTCGACGAACTCTTTTTTTCGATAAACACTTAGTGGATAGGTACTCACTCATCTAAGTATAAAAAAGTTATAATGCTTTTCCGTAAAAAGGCCTAATTTTGTGAATGAATCCTTTTGAAGGTGAAACGAAGTGTTGGCCAACCAATTCCGAGTTGAGAAACTATTACTCGAATTTGTCAAAGAGCGTGAAGATGGCACTTTGATTGATGCAATTGTCCGCTTGAGCATGGTCTCTCTGTTCTTGTTCAACGCAAACAGCAGAAACGAGACCATTTTTGGTGATGAACTGTTCGCCACTGTGCCACTTTGGGTAAATGAGGCGCAAATGTTGAAGAATGGTTCCGCCGAAATAAAAGAGGCGGAGAGAGGACAAATTGTATTGGGACACAAAAAACCAAAGGTTGAGACACCAAGAGAAAAGTTTGACCAAATCATGGAACAAATGTCGGCAATAGCAAAGGATATTAAAAAGAATGGAGGAGAAGAAAGTTATGCTGTGCAAGGAGACATTTGGGAGTCACCATTTTTGACAAATTCAAACTGATGGAAGGATACTGTGTGTTTGGTCAATTACTGTAGCAATTTTTGACCATAATTCATTTTCTGTTTTGGCTTTTTCGCATGTGAATATTTCGGAAAATATTATATTTAAAATTGAAAATATTGTTGCAGCATTCTTTTCGAATATTTAATTTCCTTGCCTTCGATATGCAAAAAATAATAAACACAAATCACCACCGGTCTGTGAACCCTAATACCTAATTGTAAAAGGACTTTGATAATGAGGAACAAAGGGACAATTGAGCGCCAAAAATTAAAAAAAATATATTTCTGGTTAGAATAATCTGCTCTATCCAATAATGAAAACTTCGCAGTATATGTTTTTAATGAAAAAATTAAATAAAATTCTAATATTTGATTTTGCCAATTTTTTTTTTAAATTTTTTATCAACAAAAATGATAGCAAAAAGCAAAATTAATTTTACATTCTTTTACATCAAAACATATTTTCCATTCCCAAATAACATCCAAGCCAGACAAGGCATTGCCCGGACAGGGGATTTCAACCAAACAAATATCTCCATTTACTAATAAAGTCAACAAAGTCCGTTTTAAAAAATATTTATGCTAACGAAATATAATCTTTAAAATGAGAATTTCAACTAAATGGAGTGGGGTACTTCAATTAAAATTCAATTCTTAAATTGTTTTTTGTGGTATGGTACAAAATCCAACTGCTGATCATTTTTTAAAACTTAGATGTTTTTATGACAATAAAAATGATGAGTTTTTTTTCACTTTTATGGCTACAAAGTTTCTTAGATCTCTATCAAATTTTTTCAAATTTGGTAGGCTAATAAATCTAACAATAACTATCAGAACATTGTTCAATTTAAAAAAAAATTGATGAATTGTTAGTCAAATATTTGTGAGAATGGCGGAATTTAGAAAATTAGCTAATTTATCAAATGACACCCAAATTTCAAAATTTTCACCGGCTGAGCCTATCGGCATCGCCGGCCATCGCCCTATAATTTTTTAATAACATTGAAACTTCGGTGTTTGCCAACTAAATGTAAAAAATTGTAAAAAATATTTATTTCATGGGAAAATTTAAAATTGTTGTTATTCTGTCAAAATAATACTTTTTTTTTTTTGCAAGAAATTTTCAAAAATTGCCATTTTTTCTATAAAAAACCCGGGAACGGGAACGGGGCCCCCGGGAAATCCCTAGTTCCCGTCCGGTCTCTAATTTAAATACGAACTGACAAAGTGCAGTTATATTGGGCATGACAAAGGACAAAAATTTAGACAAAAAAGGGCAGAATTTGAGCAAAAAAGTGCAGAATTTGAGGTTGAAAAAGGGCGAATTTGCGCATGCCAAAGGACAAAAATTTCAATCAATTTATACGCCAATGCGCGACGCCGACAATACAATAAAATAAAATAGCAAATAAATAAGTCAATAATAGGTCACTGGTTGAGATGTGGTGGAATGAAAAGTATATGATCAAGATCAATGGCGTCAAGGAGTTTAGAAAAACTTTCAGAATTAAGCATTCTTGCCTCTTTAGGCTTAGACACCTATAGAGACGTGATGTACGAACAAAAAATGAATTGTACCTAACATTGGTTGAACAGTATGCAGTTTTTATAATTTGGTTTTTTTTTAAGTTCAGAGTATGACACAGTAAATGAATGATTATTCCGAATTTGGATTCTTCCCAATAAGGCAAAAAAGGGCAGAATTTGGGCAAAAAAGTGCAGAATTTGGGGAAGACAAAGGATAAAAATTTGGCAAAAAAAGGGCGGAATTTGGGCAAAAAAAGTGCAGAATTTGGGGAAGACAAAGGATAAAAATTTGGCAAAAAAAGGGCAGAATTTGGGCAAAAAAAGTGCAGAATTTGGGGAAGACAAAGGATAAAAATAAAAAAAGGGCAGAATTTGGGGAAGACAAAGGATAAAAATAAAAAAAGGCAGAATTTGGGCAAAAAAGTGCAGAATTTGGGGGAGACAAAGGATAAAAATAAAAAAAGGGCAGAATTTGGGGAAGACAAAGGATAAAAATAAAAAAAGGCAGAATTTGGGCAAAAAAGTGCAGAATTTGGGGGAGACAAAGGATAAAAATAAAAAAAGGCAGAATTTGGGCAAAAAAGTGCAGAATTTGGGGGAGACAAAGGATAAAAATAAAAAAAGGCAGAATTTGGGCAAAAAAGTGCAGAATTTGGGGGAGACAAAGGATAAAAATAAAAAAAGGGCAGAATTTGGGGAAGACAAAGGATAAAAATAAAAAAAGGCAGAATTTGGGCAAAAAAGTGCAGAATTTGGGGGAGACAAAGGATAAAAATTTAGCAAAAAAGGGCAGAAAACAATTGATTTGGTTGGATCAAAAATGCTAGTTAACTTTGTTTTAAAAAATATTATATTCTTTATTTTACCCCAAAATCTTCTTTTGAGAAATAATGTTCTTATTTTTTTATCGATGCTTAAATTTTATATTCTTGAATAGACAGTGTGCCAAAGGCATAACAAAGTGTGAATTTTTGGCAAGACAAAGGGCGAAAAATGTAGGCATGAAAATGGCAAACATTTAGCATGCTAATAGACATATTTGACATGCTTATTTAAATGATTTTTCGGCAATGGAATTACATCATTTATATTTTATTATATCTTCCATTTTCTTCCCTTCCTATGAATCTTTTTATAATTGTTTCTTTTCTTGTCTTCCTTTTTGCGTTTTCAGTTTTGGTTAGTTTTTCTTAAATTATACCATTTTGATGTTAACTTTTCAATAGAATGGTTCTTTAATATACTCATTTCAAAAATATTAATTAAAACAAAAAAAACTTTTGACAGAATCAACCAAATAAAATAATCTTGGTAATGTAAGATAGCCCTTGGATTACTCTTTTAGCTTGTTAAAATTCAAAAAAAAATCATTAACTTTCATAAAAGATAGAGGCAAAAAAGTGGAAAAATTACCATAACTCTTGAAAAACTTAACGAAATTTTTTGAAATTTATTAAGCTAATAAAGCAATACAAATGCTATCGTACAATTCCAAGATTGTTTAATTTGGTTGATTCTGTCAAAAGTTATCACATGTTTTATACGAAAAATCAGTAAAAATGGCGGATTTAAGAAGCGCGCATAGGTGGCAGAATTTAAGAAATGCACCAGCACCTTTTTTTGAAGGCGGGGCGGGGGGGGGGGGGGGGGTTCTAAAAGGAAACTTATGGCGTTTTCAGGTCAAATTTTTCATTGTAATCACTTGTTAACCCTCAAAAAAAAAACTCTAGATTAATTTCCGTATGCTTTTTTATGCAACAAAAGTTATAAAGGGAAAAAAACAAAGCAAAAAACAATAGAAAAAAAACCCAATCAATCCCAATTTAAAATGTCAGAGTTCGCAGCTTGGCAACTTCTTTCATTTAATATGAAGGCAATTAAAATAAATTTCTGAAAAAATAGACCACTGAAAATTTTTCATTTGGTGAATATGGCCAAAAAATGGAATAATTTCTGATGCGAACTCTTGTCAAACCGCGGAATAATAACTCAGAAAATGGAAAAAAGACTTGCTATGTACTAAAGTGACAAAGCACAGGTTGTCACATTACTTCATTAAGAATGGAGTGAATGGAATACATAGTTTTTTCTTGCCACGCATTGGGTATTCCCGACAATGCCTTCATGAGTTTGTCAAATGGTCGTTGTAGTGGTTCTTTCAACTCTTCTATGTTTGCTAACTTTGTCAAATTCACATTCTTCATGCATAGTTTTGGATATGTTTTGAAAAACAAATCAATGTTGTTGCCATATTCACTTCTGAAGTCTTTGTTGAAGAAGAAACGGGAGCCTATGGTTAAGCTGGTAACTGCATCAAATAATGTTGCAACAAATTCCTTGATTACTCCATCCTCAACTTTGTGAAGCTTAAATTTAGGGTTTTTCCGACCTTAAAAATGTATATTTTTCTTAGTCCCATTAATTTACAGCAATTTCAACCAACCTGTATGTAATAATTGCTTTAAAAAAGACTTTTTAGAGGTACCTTTAAAATATTTTTATTATTTTCATTAATTTTTTACTATTTCCACCAACCATTAACAAAAACATCGTTTAAATATTCATACAAAATATGCAAATATTTGCCATATTCCGCGCATTGCTCTTTCAATTCGTTTAGGGTTTCGTCACAGTACCACTCGTTTCGAATTGAAAACAGAATGCCCAGGTAAGCTTGAAAACCGTAAAGCATCAATATATCTCTGGGGGAGCTTCTGAGAATGTTGGCCACTTCTTCATTTGTTAATTCCTCGTTGAATTGACCTTGTTTATTTCTCAGATATTCGAGAAAAGAATTATCATCGACATTGTCTTGGCCCTAATGAATTGAAATGAATGATAAAAGAGGTGCTGGTGCATTTCTTAAATTCTGCCACCTATGCGCGCTTCTTAAATCCGCCATTTTTACTGATTTTTCGTATAAAACATGTGATAACTTTTGACAGAATCAACCAAATTAAACAATCTTGGAATTGTACGATAGCATTTGTATTGCTTTATTAGCTTAATAAATTTCAAAAAATTTCGTTAAGTTTTTCAAGAGTTATGGTAATTTTTCCACTTTTTTGCCTCTATCTTTTATGAAAGTTAATGATTTTTTTTTGAATTTTAACAAGCTAAAAGAGTAATCCAAGGGCTATCTTACATTACCAAGATTATTTTATTTGGTTGATTCTGTCAAAAGTTATGACATGATTTATACGAAAAATCAGTAAAAATGGCGGATTTAAGAAACGCGCATAGGTGGCGGAATTTAAGAAATGCACCAGCACCTTTTTCGCGAATATTTTCACCTAGGTTTTTTAGAATTAGCTCCTAAAACCTATGGGCACCTATTTTGGCATTTCATAAATGTTTCACAATTTTTTTTGCTTGTGAACAAAAATGTCCCCGGCGGCGCCTGTCGGCACTGCCGGCCCCTGCCGCCCACTATAAAATTAGTTTAATTTTTTTGTTCCAAAAATGCAGGGAATTCTTATAAAAAAAACACTCAATATGAAAAGAGAGCAATAAAAAAAAATTAAAAAAAGGTTCTCGGGTTTTGCTCTTCGAAACAAAAAAAAATATTTTTTTGAGCGTTTTTTCCAATATTATCACCTAAATTTGCATCTATTTTTGGAGTTTTTTACACGAAATCAATTTGACCAATTCCTGGAAACTTCTAGTTGGTTGGCATACTTTTTATGTAGAGAACGCATTTAGATACTTACTTTGTTAAGAGTTGGTCAAATAGCAAAAAAAATTTTTTTTTTATATTGAATTTAAAAATAAATTAAATGGGTTTTTATTATATTTCAAGATAAATTAAAAAAAAAATGGCTCGCAAAATTAATTTTACTGAAAAAGGATCTTCCTTTTTTTGGCTAATCGAAAAGGCTATTTTTAGAGGGGGCTTTTATATTAATTTGTTTTCCTTAAATCTTCAAAAAATGGATCTACACGTTTTTAATTCAATTACCCAAACAGGAAGCGTAAATCGGTTATCTTCTTTTGGAAACTCAACTTTATTTGTCTGAGAATGGTGACTGATCATTTGCGCCCCGCGTTTTTGCCCCTACATTTGCGCCCCTAGATTTGCGCCCCGCACATTTGCGCCCCGCGTTTTTGCCCCTACATTTGCGCCCCTACATTTGCGCCCCGCACATTTGCGCCCCGCGTTTTTGCCCCTACATTTGCGCCCCTAGATTTGCGCCCCGCACATTTGCGCCCCGATATTTGGGACCATTAGGAGGAAAAATTTAGTTTGGAACGGAGGTCTATTTGCATATATTGGAAGACCCAACAGTTGGAATGAAAAGTTTCCATACAAAGGAAGTGACAATTGGATTGATTAATGGCTGATATTCATAGATACTCTTCCGTTAGCCCTTTGGAAAGACATTTATGTGAAATGAATTTTTTAACTAATGGGCGCAAATGTGCGGGGCGCAAACGATGCACCCTGAGAATTTAGTATTTTAATTTTCGTGTTCTTTCATCTATTCGCATCAGTGCACTAAATTTAATGACTAAAGCTTGAAAAAATTGGGGAAAAAATGGCACAAAAGCTCACCGGGCACACGACTTCATCCGGTCTTTAATATGAAAAAATGATTTGAATTTTTTTTTTAGCAATTTGGCCAAATGACAGGTGTTAATAAACGCCTCCCCACGAAAAAGTCCACTCCACGAAATGATGATTCTACGAAATGTCGACTCAGACAAAATTTATGTTCAAAAAGTCATTCCCATTTTTTTGAACCCAATTAGACACCCATTTCAAACATCGAACCAAGTATTCGATGACATTTTATGTAGTCGATATTTCGTGGGTGCGGCACTTTAATAAATTGTATTTAGAAATGATAAACTAATTTTTTGAAAATCACTTTAAATCATTAATTGCTAGGCTATATTCAATTCATTGAAACATAATATATTCTTTCCTTTTTCCATTATATTTTTGCATTTAAATAATCAAGTCTTTGGACGCAATTTATTTAAAAATTAATTTTCCGAAGTAAAGCGTCGCGCTTTGAAGAGAATGACTAATGGCTTTGCTAGGCTTTGTCAATGGCACACGTAGAAGGATTGGCAAAATTTTGGCATAAAAGGGCTAAATTGGAAATGACAAATGGGCAAAATTGGGCATAAGAACAAAATGGCAAAGTGCAGATTTGTGCTAGAATATTACTTCTCCATCATTTATTATATCTTCCATTTCTCCCCTTATGAATTTAATTTTGTTTTTTTATTTTCTTGTCTTCCTTTTTGCGTTTTCCATTGCGGTTTGTTTGTTTTTCTTAAATTAGACCATTTTGAACGTTTTTTCAATTCAAATCCAATAATGATTCTTTAATATACTCTAAGGGTTTAATTAATTTATTTTTTCTTTTTTATTCATATTAATTAGGGTCACATCCAGGGTTGCCGCGGGTTACCCGAAACCCGAAACCCGATACCCGAAACCCGGTCTTTTTGCCGACCCGAAACCCGAAACCCGACCCGAGCTTTTTTCGAAAACCCGACCCGAAACCCGAAAATTGGCTGGGCGTCTGGTGGTGCCGATAGGCGCCACCTGGGGAAATTTGGAAAATTTATGGCCAATTTGTTAACAGATTTTTCACCAAAAATGGTCAATTTTCGCCTTATTTTGAACATTTTTAAAGAGTTTAAGTCACGGGTTCGATTTCAAAATATTTGAAAATACTCATCAGAGCCTTAAAAAATCAATCCTTACTTAGCACAAAATCTTCAAAAAACCCTCCAAGAAATATTACTATTTTTACATTTTTTTGAAGCGATTTCTTTAATATTTTTAAAAATTTTTCCGGGGGCACCGCCGGACATTGGAAACCTTTGTGGAATTTTTCAATAAAAGGGACCTAAAATTGACCATTTTTGGAGAAAATCTATTAACAAATAGGCCATAAATTTTCAAAATTTCCACCGATGGCGCCTATCGGCACCACCGGACACCCATTGTCTAGGGGTTCTTTAAGTTTATCTCAAAAAAAAAAAAAGCTAAAAGACTCCAAAATTGCCCTAAATGGTAACGAAAAATATGGTGCCGCCAGAAAATTTCTTAAAATTTGGTTTAGATTTATTAACAAAAATGGCTCAAAAATGGTTAATTTTGGAGTATCTTGAGCCTATTTTTATGAATATTTACTAATTTTTAAGACAAATTTTGAAAAAATCAAAAGCAAATGCTGTCCGGCGGTGCCAATAGGCGCTGCCGGAGAACTTTTTGAGAAAATTAGATAAAATTTATAGAAAAAAATTGTATAAAAAATAACGTCTTTTTGACATTTTTTTATTAGAAAGCCGATAAATGAAGTACCTAATATTCTGAACGTATGTTTTCCACGGCTGGAATAACTCTGAATGATTTAGGTAACATATTATCGGCAAAAAATTTTGTAAAATTGCTATTTTTGCACCACAATTTGCCTATTTACATATGATGTTACAAATTAAGAAAAAAAAAATTTCGTTTATTTATTTGAATTAAAATTTTGACCCGAAACCCGATACCCGAAACCCGGTATTTTTGCCGACCCGAAACCCGAAACCCGACCCGAACTTTTTTTGGTCGACCCGACCCGAAACCCGACCCGAGTTTTTTCTCGACCCGCGGCAACCCTGGTCACGTCGATGAGAACGCACTTCTCAAATTTGTGAGGGAGAAACCACCCAAATCCATTGCCTCACCGATATTCGCGAAGGCATTATCAATGATAAATTGTCATACCGTGTTGAAACTCACCTTGGCATTCTGTATTTAATGAGAGTCAATTGGGACTGTGACAACACTCCAAAAGATTTGAAAGAGCAATGCGTGGATTATGGCAAATGTTTGCATTTCTTGTACGAATATTTAAATCAGGTCTTTCTTGAAGTTTGGTCGAAATAATTGGAAAAAATTGGAATAATAAGAAATTTGGCTAAACTAGAACTCAGTCTCCATAAAAATAAATATGGAATTAGGGTCAAAAAAATGTTTGTTATTGAATTTTAATAATAAAAAGCACGAAAAAGTGACTAACCAAGTTACAAATAAAAAGTTGAACAATTTTAAAACTAAAAAAACACCATTTTGTCCCCCATAATAACGTTTAACAGCAAAAAGCTAAAAGGGTTAGTACTGGCCGCCGTATTTGGCCAAAAGGGTATCCCCAGGGCGCTAGGACTTTTCGACAACGGACTTTTCGACAGGGGGACTTTTCGACAATTAACTTTTCGACAGTCCTCAAATAATGATTATATTAATAAAAATTTTTTAATTATTCAAATTAAATTAATTTTTAACTTTATTATTGTTAATTAATAATTTGTTTAAAAAATAATAATTTTATAAAGCACTGAATTACAAATAGCGCTGCTTATTTAGCAGATTTTAAAAGGCATTATTGGTTTTTCAGCATTTTAATGACCCATGAATGGGTTTTTCTTATCAATAATACGGAGCAAATTATTAGCTTGCCATTTTTTTCTTGACCTACAGCATTATCATTTTTTAAAACTAATTCTTACTGTCGAAAAGACCACTGTTTAAAAGTCCTAATTATTAAAATTGTTGTAACTTTGTTTGTAGCTTGCTTCTTTTTTTTTTATTAAGAAAAGCATTAGCAAATAGCTTTTGACTATAATTACTTTTTTTTATGGGGGCTGGGCTATAGTCTTACCAAACAAAAATATATTTTTAACAAAAAAAGCAAATTGGAAAAACCTAAATTTACGATCAACAAAGTGGAAAGGGATGATGAAAAGATGGAAAGAATCTGATGCAACTTTAGTTGAAGCGATGACCAATTTGAGCATAATGTCCCGTTTCTTGTTCACAGAGCAAGGCAACAACAATAAATTTAACACCTTTTTCAACTGGTATCCAAGACTAGCTTTGAAGAATGTGAATTTGACGATGTTACCCATGGGGAATCACTAATAACATTTGACCAATTCATGAAGGCAATGTCAGAAATACCGAAAGCGTTGACAAAACCCGAAATATTTCTCATGCTGAGTGAGGAAGACATTGGCTGTCTCCCTTTTTGTCTGACCTTATTTGATTGGACCGGTCCACACAACATCAGTGTGGGATCAGTACTAAATACGCGAAAACTTTTTAAGTTTGAAGAATAATTTTCGATTGGAATTTTCAAAAAAAATATTTTTAAAATCTTTTAATTGAGAACCTAAATTCAAGAGAGGAACAGTGTTGTAACTGTGCTGACAAAGTAATAAACACTGGGTTCCTAATTAACCTGCCTTATTTGGAAAACTTGATAATTTTTCATTCATATATATTAAAGTACCTTTTTCTAACAATTAGTCTTTTTGAATTAATACTGCACCTCTGTAATAGCTTTGGCACCGTAAAAATTTATCGCAGTAAAAATCGGTAAATTTTTACGGTTTAGCGATTTTTAATTTCGTTAAAATCGGTAAATATCGTAAATTTAATATACTACCAACCGACTCAATTTACCACCTTAAAAATCGGCAAAAACCCGTAAAAATAGGCACTGTTAAGAATGGGGTCAGAGGACAAAAATTGGAGAAGAATTTGAGAGAAAGAAAAATACGTAAATTGCTACTTTAACATTATGTTTCTGATATATTTTTCAAAAATGCATTTTTCTCCCATTTTTTACACAATTTTTCCTTTAAATTCATTTGAATTTTAAATTCCCCCCCGACGCTGCCTATCGGCCGGACCTTTGGGCTCTTGTTAATTTAGATTTTCTCTTTAAATCTCAAAATTTACTATTTTTTTTTGGCGGTGGGTGCCCTTCAGCACCACAAAACCCTTCCTCATATATTTTTATTTTTTAATTCCTGAGAAAACTTCAATGACATTACAAAAAATCGAGACCCCCCCCCCATCTCTTTTAGTGTAGATTCCTTTAAGAAATTAAAAATATACAGCTAATATTACTATTTTTTGGTTGATCAAAACCCAATCTTAATTTATGAAAAAGAATTATTTTCCATAAATAATTAGGTTTTGAAAATTTACCGATTTTTCCAGATCGCTAAAAACCGGTAAATTTACCGATTACCGAAAATTTGAAGGAAATCGGTTAAAAATCGATAATCGGTAATTACCGATTTTTATTACGCTTTACCGAAAAATCGGTCTGGGTCAGTTGGCGTGGCCGTTTTGGCTGGCTTTTTTGGCGTCGTTGGATATAATGGATATAACTTTGTCCAGAAGAAAGCTAATTGTATATATTAATACCATTCGACAGCTCTTGGTAAGCTCTATAAGCCTGCATAAATTAAAAAAAATTGGGCCACCCTATAAAGAGTTATGCTCAAAAAAGTTCAAAAACTCGAGAAAATTTCCGAAATTTGAAATTTTGAACATAATTTTTTTTGATTGACCAAATTTTGAAATTTTGAAAATTATAGAGCTACAAAGAGCTGTCGAATGATACTAAGAATGTCTGATTTGGTGTGTTCGTAAATTTTTAAGCATAATTCGCCAAATTAAAGTTCTTTTTATCCAATAAATCATTGCGCCAAGCTGTAAACCAAGAGTGGCCAATTTCGGATTTCGGTTTATTATTTGATTTGGCCCAGCCCTGCAGTGAACCGTCCTCGCATTTTAAAATGTGATTATTTTTCTATTTTTTTTTTCCTTTGCTTTTTCTTGTTTTTATACTTTTTTGCATTCAATGCATCTTGAAATTAATATGGAGCTTTTAGGTTCAACAAGCAATGACTAGGGTTCTAATATAAGTCATAAAAAAAATCGTCAAAGTCACCAAAATAGCAACAAAAAAAAAACTGGGAAATTTGTCCAAATTTAGAGAAATTCCGAATACCAACTTTTTAAATGAAATACGTTATTAGAAATTTTTTTTTTTTTTTGTGAAAATATTTCTTAACGCTAATTGTAGGGCTGTGCGGGAAATGATTTTACCGGGAACCGGGACGGGAAATGCACCCGGGAACCGGGACGGGAACAGGGATACGAAAAACCGGGAAATTTCCCGAGTCGGGAACCGGGAACCGGGAAATTTTTAATAAATTGTTCTATTTTTTTAACAAAACATGTATTCATCATCAAAATTGAAATGACAAAAATTTGTTGTTTTGAATGCTTTTCTGAAACCATCGCAAACTGTGTGGCTCGCCAATTACGGGTTTCTAGAAATCCAAAGTTATTCAAATCAATCAGGGTTCCCATCAAAAATTTGCAAAATAGAAACTTTTTTAAAATGCGATTTCAAAGCTTTAAAAAGCATTTTTATTCAACATGTTTGTAGCATATTTGTTCACTATGGCAGTATTTTTTTAGCTGTTAGGCTTTGAAATAAGACTTTTCATTTTTAATTTCGAAAAAGGAAGGGTAGGCGTGCGATAGGCGACGCGGGGGAATTTTAAAAATTGGTTGTATTTTGGTAACAGTTTTTCACAAAAAATGTCCAATTTCTGATGCTTTTCGAGTTAAATTTTGAAAAAACATAGGCGAAAAAGGGTCCGGTGGTGCCGTTAGGTGCCACCGGAGAAATTTTTGAAAATTATGGCTCATTTGTTAACAGATTTTCTCAAAAAGTGGTCAATTTTGTGTCCTTTTTTGAAAAATTTCAAAAGGTAGAGTGTCCGGCGGTGCCATTTTTCTACGATTCGAACCCTCAAATAAAGACAAATTTTAGAAATAAGGACAAATGGGAACCCTGATTTAAATGGATGTTACGAATAGATTGTGCCAAGAATTTCATTCTTCGCGAGTTTTTGAAATAATGACCATTTATACAAACATTCGAATCTTTTTTTAAAAGTATGTTTGGTTTGCTTTACAAACCTTATTTGTTTTTGGGCTCGTTAAAATTAAAAAATTTTAAAAAATTTGGTCTGGTTGTGACGGAATGTAACTTAAAATGACCATTTTTGAGGATTTTTCATTGCTTTTCTCAAAAAAAATCACAAGATCTTGACCTAAAGCCATCTTTAACAGTGTAAAAGTTTCCGAAATCCGGGAAGCAAAACCCGGGAACCGGAACCGGGACGGGATACGAAAAAACCCGGGAAATTCCCCGAGTCGGGACAGGGAATCCGCACAGCCCTACTAATTTGTAGTTAACTCATAATCCCATAAATTTTATATTGCCACTATTTGACATTTATTTTTGTAATTACAGGTCCGAGGTTGTGTATTCATTAAAAATGACAAATATACGCTTAAAATAATTGAGTGTTGCTTTCTAATATAAAATTTTTACAAATTCACTACATACAAATGCGTTTTAAATAATGTAAGTTTGCCGGGAGAACGAAGCTCAAATGCCGACATAAAAAATGGTTAGTTTTCAATCATATCCCTTGGATTGTTTAGGATATCCTTTTTTTTTGTAGCTTCTTCAATACTTTTAATTTTGCCTGTTTTCGGCTTTTTTGGAAATCCGAATTTTTTGGTTTGTAACTGATGTAATTTTTTTTGATTATCGAGGGTCTGGCAATAGTAGAAACAAATAAGAAAAGTCAGAATGAGATTCCGGCTAAAAGAAATAAATTCTAAGAGCAAGAAAATTCAGTAAGAAATTTAAAATCATTAAGCTTAAATTAAATTGTGGCCAAAAAAGTGGAAAAACTTTTGAAAAATTAATGATTTCTAAAATTAGCATGCTAATGAAGCTTTTCAACGCGCTATCTTACGATATGAAGTTTATTGGACTTTTGTTGGTAAAGGTATGACTTGGGTTAGTCGAACGAATTTCCCCGGTTTCAAGCCATTTTAGAGTTTTCTTTTTGAAGAAAGATGCCTTTTTCGGGTTGACCCGGATCACTGATGAATTCATGAAATACGAATGCTATTAGGATGTTTTTTGAAGGCTTTCAGTCGGTTTTTTAGGCATAAAAAATTATTAAAAAAAGCTGCATTCTCGACTTTTTGTTCGAATTCGGTACAGAAAGCAAAATGGCACTATCCCAACTCGAACCTGGCCTGTTTGAATGATTTTAAGGACAAAAATGAACTTAAAACAGGATTTTTGAGTTTTTGTTCGAATTTGGATCCGGTGTTCGGAATTGACAAAACTAATGCCATATTCGTGATCAGCGGCCCCGAAAACCCATGGAATTCACCGTTTCCCCTTTGTTTTCGTTCGATTAGAGTTAAGTACAAATTGGGTGACGAAGAACGAGTCGGATACCTGTACAAGTCGGTGTTGTCGTAAATTTGGCGAATAAAAGCAGAGAAATGCATCATTTTATGTGATAACGAGGGAGCGGATTTGCAAGTACCAATATTTCGGGCTAATGAAAACAAAAACCATTTTTCTAGATGCCATTTTATCCCTCTTTTCCATATATTTCCATATTTTTGTACATATTCGGCTTTTTGAAAAATTTCATGAGAAAAATGTAATAAAAACAAAAAATAGACATAATCGCGGTAGGAGTCAGTTTAGTCGGAGGGCCGTTTTAATTGAAGATTCAAAAAATTTTTTAGCTAGCTAATTTCATGGAAAATAATTTTCCTTGTTATTTAGGGCCAGAAAAGCATTTTTTTAGAATTAATGCCGATTTTTCCACAAATTATTGCAATCG